>JAVCKT010009674.1:19414-35974 GCA_032273925.1 Rhynchotus rufescens | reverse complement strand
CTGATGAATGACAAACTTATTGCAGGCAGCTTAGCTACATTTGCAGAGTACCAACAGTGGATGGAAGGATGGCAAGAGATGCAAAGTAGTGCATACTGAGCCAGGAATAAGAAAACACATGAAATAATCTCTGCATTTCTGTGAAATATGCTGACACCTTGCAGGTAATGTTTGTGAAATTAAGGCTAGATTCTACTGCCAGAAAGCCCATAGAAGTTTTGACACAGAGGTTTGCAGTAATGGGATCTGGCCCATGGATAATACAAGAAAAACAGAACCAAGCCAAAGATTATTTTCTTTTCATTGGTTGAAATTTTAAAAGGCAACTAAAGATTTAGTGTGTTCACCACAATATAAAAATTTATAAAAGGCTTGGTTTTCAAAGGGAAAATGTCCACTAACTCCAAAAAATCAGAAGTTTTTGAAAACATCTCGAGTTACTACTGAAGAATGTTTGAAACCAAAAATCACCCATCGTTTCTGGAAATTTCATGGAAAAAAAGCAGCTATATAAAAGCAAAGTACAGTGGTTTCCCTTTAAATGATCGTAAGTTTTAATTAAAATTTATACTTCTTACTTGTTTCTTCAGTGACTGACCTAAAATCTAATTCTATGAACAATCCAGCATTTTGAGGCTATGAAGATTAAAAAAAAGAAGATTTAAACTGTGTGACTTTAGCCTCATTTCTCTATAAGTCAAAACCAAAAGAACACAGTTGACAATCTTGGACTGTATTAGAGTTTAGTCCTTACTCCTGTTTTGATTCTTGCTCATATTTAGTTCTGTTTAGTGGTCTTTTTCTTATAAACAAACAAACAAAAACTTTATAATCTTTTGTAACACAATCGCTGTGTTACAATACTTGTGTAACACTACCACTTTGAAGCCTGAGTAAATATATGAAGATCTAAAGGAAATAAGTTTAGTATTTAAATGAAAGATATAAATAACATAACCAAAATTCCCATTGGAAGAGTTTATGGCGGTATTTTACCATTCCAATAAAACTAAGAAATTCTCCTCCTGAAACTTTATTTGCCTCCTACTGCCTATAAAACACAACGTTTAGTTTACCTCACTCTGTTTTAACTGGGCTGCGTAAGAGGTAGGGCCTGGTATTCCCAGAAGCTCGGTCACAAGTGAGGATTTTTGCTATCTAGCTTATGTGCTTATGACTAGATTTATATAAGACATGAAGCAAGGTAATTCACCTGCACTGCTTATGAGAGTTGTTTCAGCTCAGCCAGATGCAGCTTGCGAGCAGATCCCAGGACCTTCTTTTCACACCTCTGGGTCAGCGCTGCTCCGCTGCAGCGGCTGCAGATTAAGATGTCAGCACCAAGCAAACCCTTCCATGAGTTCAGGTTCTTCCCAGAAGTCACTATACAGCAGCTGTAACACTGTACAGAGCCTTTATTCCACATATATTCTATACATAAAATGGTGGTGTTTTGCAGGTGCCATTTGGTAGCGTTATGCCATATGCAAAGATGTGAGAGAAATGCTGGGCTATGCCATTATATAGACTTTTATCCATAAGTGGTAACTCTTAAGGAATTAAGGTTTGGGGTTTTGTTCTTTTTCACTTAGCTTTTACAAAGGCAACCCAAGCAAATATTAAATCTGAGGTTACTGATGATGATGTTCAGCTGGCAGGTTGCATTAGCTGCCTCTCCTGCGTGCTCAAGCACTACCCTTGCAAAAATCCTCCCTTGCATTTATAGCCAGGCAGCTTTTCAAACGAATCAGTGCCTCAGACCTACTACTGCACCCATCAGCAAAGTCAGGGACAAGGGAAATGGTCATGGATACTCGGGCCTGACAGCAACCAAATGACAAGGCCAAGGCACCGAGCAGCCACCAGTCGGGCACAGCAGGTGACGCAAGTGGGGCTGGTGCTCCCCAGGTCGCTATTAAAAGATGATCTTCCTCTCTTAAATGGCCCTGCCTAGAAACCTGTTGGGCTTTGTGGCTGTGTGACCAGCACGAGACAGGTCCAGCCCTCTGAAGAATGAGTCCCCTTTACAGCACACCGGGGTTTATGAATGCGACAAACTCACCCCTGGAGCCAATCTTGTTTCTGAAGCCTTCATCCTCCTCACTTCAAATTTAATTAGAAATGATCAGTCCTTTTGAACAACAGGACACTTGTTCACTCCATATGCAAATATGCAGATGTTGAAGTAACAGGTCAAAGAACACCCAGCCACATCCTCAGGTTCTGAGAGTTTTCTTGTACCTTGACCATAATAACTGTTTTAATGCAGTAGATCGCATAAAACTAATGCACCAGGTGACAAAGTCGCCCCCTGAAAAGCTTCAGCATTGCTATTGAGTGCATTTGTGCAGAAAAAAAGTGTGTGTGCACACAGCAAAGCATGGACGGGAAGGCCATAGATCCTGTCAACAGGCCAATGCCAAGGTACTCGCCCTGGAGGAGAATATCAGTGTTCAGGAAAAACGCCAAGAGCCTTTCCCAAACATGAGCATGCAATTAGGAGATGACAAGGGATGCCTTTCAAAATGATACATGGCGCTTTTGTACCAAGGATGGTCTTGTGCAAGAGATCTCAGAGCGTTGCAGAAATCACAGATAATGGGAAAAAGGATGAAAGGAAACTTGTGCAAACATTGTCTCGAGCAGAGGAATGACAAATGCCCCAGGGAGGGATCCTTTAAACACTTCAGCAAACTCTGTTATAATCAAGGTGTAGGCAAATAAAAGGCCATTGTGTTTGCAAGTGGATCAAAAGAACTTTTGAAATGCTAAGAGGATTTGAGAAAGGAAAAAAAAAAAAGGAAAAATAAGAACCTTTTAGGGTAGGCAGGATGCTCATTGCATGTGGTTGACTACTGGCTTTTGTGCTGGGAATAGAAATTACTTCATTTCTTTAATATGGCACATTCATGCAAAAATGATTGTCAAAGCTAAGATGCATTATAAATAATGCAGTACTACTATGGTAACTTTCCTGATTAAAATCACCTAAAAAGCAAGGAGGTCCATACGCAGCTCACAACATCAGAGGAATAAGAAATACATCTGCAAGAGAGAAAAGACAGACTTTCACAGTCTGGAGAAAATGTCAGCCTAAAGGAAAGATGGGAGCCCCAGATTTCTTTTGGTCTCTCTAAGCCTTGGCCAGAGCATCTCATTCTTGTGTGTGCTTGAGTTACTTTTGCCCTCAAAAATGGATGAAGATGAAAATATACCAGAGTATTCAGTCAAAGGAATAAGGGCAAATGATTTTCTCATCCCAGAATTGTTCTTAATATTTAGTTGAAACTAGATGAAATGAGGTGGATGAGACACCTAGGTTACAGCTTGCACTGAGCTAGCCACAAATGAACAAATAGCTTGAAGATTAAAGCTATGTTAAAAGTGCTTTTTGTTCCACTTCTCAAAGCATACTTCTTTTGACGTGCTTTGTTAACTCCATTTCCATTCCTAGGCTATATTGACAAACAATGTATAGTCAAAACTGTAAAAAACTGATTGAACTGACATCTACAATTTTATGTTGAATGTCTTTAACTTATCCTAGCTGAAATTCAGAAACTAGCTGAATTAGCAAAAAAAAAAAAAAAAAAAAAAAAAAAAAAAAAAAAAAAAGGACAGTAGTTATTAAAGTAAAGAAGAAGTATGAAGTATTAGTTGCTGTTCTTAAAGCAAGTTCAAATTGTCACAAAACCTTTGCAGAATATTTGCAAAATATTCCACTCTCAAATTGCTTGGCAATTGCAATGGAAAATCTCCGGGGTCAGATTCTCTGCTAAACCAGGCAGAGAAGCCGAGCCAAAGCAGCAACATGCTCGGGGCCAGTATACAATCTTTTGACAATTCCTGTAAGAAACTAGCCTTCCTTTTGCACAGGGGAACCTTCTGCAGCAGGATTTTGCAACAGCCAGTTTTCTTCAGACATGAATATCCGAAGGGAGTCAAGCATATGCTGGAATTACTCTGTGACTGCAGCCTGAGACTAAACAACAGGTAATGTTTCTCAATTAGACATGCTAATCCTCCTTACAAAAGCCAGACAAGTATGCTGTGCATTCACAGATTTAGCCCAAGGGCTCGCTAGGGCAACCTTCTTAGGGTGCATAGCTGAGACAACCCAGCTGTGTCCTCGCCTCAAGGGACTCTAGGTAATAAATGAAAAGTAATCCTTTTATATTCATACAGTGAGATTATAGGTATGTAACCCCTGCAAGCACTTGGTTTCCAATAGAAATGCAAGGACTGCACTAGTAGGGTATAAGAGGAGAGGAAAACAGCTCCTTTGCTTTTGCCAGAAGAAACGAGTGCTGGCCATTAAGCAGGGCTTAGGTGGGGTGTAACAAAGCTGCCTGGGTCTCTAAGTTGATTCTCCATAACTGTCATTAATTTAACAAGCCAAGGCTCAAATTTTATTTGGAATCCTATGGCTGCCACACACCAGCCAGGGAGCCCGAGCATCCGGCTCCTCTGCAGCTCCCCTGCTCCTTCCATCCTTCACTTGTCCCTGTGTACTGCTCCTTTCCAACCAGATCTGCATTACGGTCCTTCCATCAGACTTTCCATGCAGCCTCCAGGGAGGCCAGGAGGATGGCAGCTTTTAGACTTTCATTCAGGCTAACTGCACCATTTTGCATTCACTTTCATTTAAAGCTTCATAGCAGCTAATAGGTCATCCAAATAAAATTCCTCTAATAATTCGTTCTTTCACCTGCCTGGGATTCATAGAAATAGTAATAGTAATCAGCATTAAAAATCAGTTTCTTTCTTAAACTCAAATTGCAGGAAAAGATTTAAATTAAGGGGTACATTTGAAAAAATTAGGAGTTTTTCACTGAACAATGCTAATTATATGAGGCCTTTAAACCCCACTGAAGTATAATTAAATACATGTTCACCTCAGCAATGATTTTAAAGAATTAAGCTTTCCTAAAGCTATTCAATAAACCCCCTCAGAACCCATTATGAATCCTTTCAATAACATTTTGCAACCATTCAGATTGGTTTTTTTCCCTCCTCCTTCTTTTCCTGTTGCCTTCCTACATTTTCTTGAGAGTAAAACGTCCTAATGCCATTGTGTTAGTTTGGGGAAAAAGTCCAGCACAATAAGCAAATGCAATCGCTCTTTTGTTTCCCCCTCATTACCCAATAAGTGCTTTAAAAATGTGGATAATTTAACAAGTGACCTCACATTTGGACACAGACACAAGCAAGAATGAAATGTATGGTTTTGTAAAGCCTCCAGAGTCCATACAAGCAAACCTCTCCAGATCCTGCACTGTATGTCGGATCCTGCTTCATATGAAGTCAGCAGGGGCTCCACCACCATCTCTTTGTCAGCAGGATGGAACTTCCAGTGCTCATCTTCAGATGTGCTGAATTCCCGGTTTGAATTTTCTCTATTGAAAAGCCACATTTTCAAATTACATTTGGAATCTAAAAGCCTTCCAGTCTTCCTGGAGAAGCTCATTATGAGAGAAAGTCTTGGCAGATTTACCTCAAACTGTGCTCACTCGGGTCCTGTCAGTAATACCCAGAGATATTTGTTCTCAGAATTTAAGATTTTTTTGAGGTTTAGTTTTGTTTAACTAAAGACATTCTACTTACCATTACTTGTGATGGAGGAGAAACCAACTCTTCTTAACATTTCAGTGCATCGCTACGTTCCTGAATGTGACTACTAAAGAAAAGAACAAATCTTGCTGCTAGCAAGCCTTTTAATTCAGGGCAGACAAAAAGTAGTTAGGATACAATGCTTAAGGAGACTTTATTTTGGAGTCAGCCCATGAAGCCCACACAACTGTGATGAGCTCTGCATTAATACGGATCGTCTAACACCACGTGCATAGCACCTTCTAGTTAAAGGATACCCACAATAATCCAGTGATATATATTAAATAAAAATAATGCTCTTAGTGGGATAACCGAGACACAGGTGTTAAGTGGCTTCCCTCAGGTCCTAGAAGAAGCATGGAGTGCAAACACCCAACCTCGCCACCCAGCCCAGAGCTTATCCACCCCACCAAACTGTCTCGTTATGTGTCTGGTTTCTCCCCTCTGTGCCCTTTCTGCAGTGGCAGAAAGAGCTGAAAGCAGGTAGTGACACCAAAGCACACATCAGCTTCTGCTCACATTACCACCCTCACGGACTGAGCTGTGCTTATGTCACCTCTCTGATTTCTTTCTTTTTCCTTTTCTCATTCAAATTGCGGAGAACCTGCAATAAATATTAAAGGGATTATTGTTAACCATGTGAGGGTGTTTCCTATTCATGTAACAACCCATTGCTAGGCTAATAAACTCTAATAAACTCCTTGGCTTTTGCCTTTACAGTATTTTATTTATTTATTTATTTATTTTGCACTGGATGCGTCACCCCCTGGATTAAGTCAGCCTGGGAAATACATTTTATCTTAAGCATTTGTGCACCCTTCCCACCTCCAACCCTGCCATCCATGACTGTGCTCTAGCCTTAGTTATAGCCCCGTGCATCTGCCTGCTGCCTGGAAAGGTTAGTCCAGATATGGGCTCTGGCTCCAGCACCTTGCGTGCTTGGAGCAGTGTGGCCCAGGAGTTTCCTGGAAGAAACATGCACGTTCTTCCCAGAAATCTAAAGCTCGGTGACTTCTGTGAGCTACAGTATTTTAAAAGCTCCCTCTGCTACACATAAACCTTTAGCTTCCACAGCATTCACGGCTTTTCCTGGAAAAAGGGACAGATTGCTGCTGCTCAGCGCAACCAGTGGGAGACACAGAGATTCCTTCCCTGCCACATCCTCTAATTAACAGCCCTTCAAGATGAACTTAAAGTAGGGAACAGACAGCCTTAACCCCTCAGGGAGCATGAGAAATACTTCTACAGCTTTAGCGGCTTTGCAGTCTGGTATTTAAAGGGTTAATCTAAAAAATGTATAACATGGCAACGTCATCATGATAATAATTTATAAATAACTGGCTTCAGCTTTGCAACACAAAATGGTTGCAGCATTACGAAACCAGTGCAAAGCACTGACTGTGCTGTATTTGATTCCCACAGCTTGTGGTGCAACGTTCTTCAGCACCATCTTTACTTTGTTGCTGGCCCAAATTCTGAAGGGTTTTTTTAAATCATCTATGAAAAAAGTCACTGTTTAGCATCAGTTTCAATAAGTTAATAGCTCTTAACTATTTGAATCTATAGTCGCAAGCTTTGTATGTGTATATCCCAAACGATGGATTAATTCTGGACAGGCTCTACAATTTTCATTAAATTGCTCTGTATAAATCAGGTTGATGATTTCATGCTTGCACCATTAAATGCAAACTGGAGCCAATCTTATCCATAGTATTTAAGGTGAATTAAATTAAAAAACAAACAAAACAAAAAAAAAAGTAAAAAGGGCACATTTTTCCTATCAACTTAAGTGCCTTTTAAAAGCCTGCACTTCTCTGCTATTAGAGGAGTTAGTATTTTTGCTGTGCTTTGAAGAAGTCACTTCTGCAGAGCAAAGGCACTCGGTCATATCAGAATCAGAAACGAATGCCAAAAATATACTTGTAATTAAGAGAGAGACTCAGGAAAGCATCCCCATGCAGAAAGGTCTGTGAAGCATGTGTTTAAATTTAAGCACATGTTTAAGTCATATGGAAGGAAGTAATGCATCAGCATTTCTTGTATCACTGCCTGCCATATCCACACGTATCTAGAGAAGTCAATATTTCATCTAATAAACTGCACGGTGTATGTGCTTTTCCTGAGAAAAGGTGACATGTAAGTTTAAATATTTTCCTAGCTAATGGTGGGATTTCAGTATGTGTTTCAATGCATTCCTAAATCAAGGCCTAAAGTGAGAAAAGATTAAGAAATATGAATTAGCTATAATGCCCAAAGAAAAGACCCTTCTCCTGAGTACAGCCCACATTTTTCAGAGAATCAGTGTAATCTATAGGGAACAGCTGGGCTCCAGCTGCCAAGATTTAGCTTGAGTAAAGTCAATGACTGTCACCTGATAAAATACACTCGTTTCCCAGCATGAAGAATTAGCAGTCTGTGCAATATTGGGTTTGATGTAAATATAAAGTGTATTTTTTTTCAAAACTGCCTACTAATTTGTTTTAAATTGGTATAGCTATAGTTATGACAGTGAAATAGCTCCTGGTTTTTGAAAAGCAAACTTTTCTTTTACTGGAGGCTCCACTTAAAACATTTCTTCTTTTTTTAACAGAAAACACCACTATTTAATTAGGGATCTCAATTACTTTGCTTTAAGGAAAAAAACGCAGCCCCATGACCATGTTTTGATTGATTAGAATAATAAAGATCATATTGTTTTATTTAGGCCTTTTACTGATTCCAGTTTGGAGTCTGCTTTATAGAGTTGTAAGCCTAGCTCCCAAACATCACATAAAGTTTGTCAGCTCAAAACATTTATTTATTTATTTTGCTTGTATTTAATTACCATAAATCACTGAGCTATAGGAATTCCCAAGGGATGGATTCCATTCTCTCACAGATTTTATACATCTGTGATTCCATTAACTTCAGCCTAATAATTCAATTTACCGCAATACGATAGAGATTAGAAGAAGGATTTCTATAAATTTAGAAATGCTTGAGAACTCTTATTTTCTTCCAGTTTAGATTAAAATTAGCAAATAAAGTGAAATTAGCAAAAAGTGAAAGTTTTCCTGTAGTATTTCTTTTCTAAATTTGCTAGCAATTTGTTGTAGCAACTTAAATGGAAGAAAAAAAAAAGAAAAGCTGTCATACAAGTATATCTTCTAATTATGAAAATTAGCAAATAATATTGTCAATTTGTCATTTTCATGACAAAGTTATGAAAGTTATTTCCCTATTCAGATTAATACTGACTTAGGACTTTATTTGTCCCAAGACTCAGAAAGTGAAACGGAAAACAAGCCCAAGCCCATGAGGTTTGCTCAGTACTGTATAATACCAACATCTGGTCTGGAAGAATAAAAAATAAATAAGTAAAGCACATTCATCTCATTTGTACATTCAGATGAAGCAGTCCAAGGCTCCTCTGATACGTGCTCAGAATACCGTGACTAAGAGAATGTGGACAGAGAGATAAGAGCACAGAAATAACCTTGTATCAGCACCTTCTTTGGCAGCACACTCGTGCTCCTCATCACACGTCACGTTGGCCAGTTGGGAGACAGTCTCTCATGATGGGGCAACCTGGTCCCTGCCAAGTCTCCTTGGTGCACAGGCCACCACTGATGTCGTGTTTCAGCTTTTCCTTGCACCACAGTCTGCAGCCATCAACGCACTCAAACGGCTTGACCCTCCTGAGCTGAAAGCCAAGAGGACACATGCATTGGGAGGAAGACAGTAAAGCACCAGAAGGCGGCAGCTGTTTTACATTCATTAAATACCAAACATACATAGAAAGAAGAAAAGAATTTCCAAAGCACAATCTGACAAGATTTTACAGTCGCTTATGAGATTTTAGTGATGAGGAGTATGAGCTAGCCAATTGCTATGGATGGAAGAAATCTCTGCAGGAAGCTTTCTGCGGACACTTGGGGCACGCTATTGAAATCCCATCCTCCAACTTGCTCCCAAGGTGTTAACCACATTCATCCTCAGAGCATGAATAATTCATTTGCTCCCCGGAGTACTCTAAGGCAGTAACTTGGCCCATGCTTTTCTACTTCAGAGCCAATCAGAATAATATTTACTAAGGAAAAAAATTGAAACCAAACTTATTGCCGCTTCAATTTTCTCTGTGGCGACTGGTGGCCGCATCAGCACTGTTTAGAGAAGGACAAGCAAGCCTTGTAAATGGAAGCTACGGATTTTTGCCTGAGCCAGCTCTTACCAGATGAAGCATCTGGTTTTCAGCTTGTAAACAAACTTACAATCTGGTTTATTAGAGCACAGGGAGGGCAAGTGACCTGCCAAAGGTCTCCCCGTGAGTGGTGCATAGCACTACACTTGAACCCACGTTCCCAAACTTCTACTCTCTCATTTTAAGAATACTTCTCATCCATCAGCCCCACTCCTTCCCTCTCTCTTGATACAACCAAGCTGACCAAACCTTCTACCAGAACAGAGTGACAGTTCTTCCATGTTCTTTTAGCATGAGTTGAATCCTGATCGATTCTGTAAAAATTGAAACTGTACTGAAAACCTAGCGGTCCCTGAGAGTGCACTGGAGTGGGGGAAAAGTGCAGAAGCCCCTCTTGCAATCCTCTCTTCCTCACCCCAAAATAGTCCTGGACTGGGAAAACTCTGTAATTCCTAAGTAAAGGGAGTCGGGATTTGGCACAACAGCTCCCTGCATGGAGCCAAAGCTGCAGTGGGTGCTGCAGAAACAGGTATTCACTATTTCTCCTGTGCAACCTTCATGCTCAGTTGCATTTGGAAACGTTCATCAGTTGTATGCCTGTTTTTAGAAGAGCACTGCTGCTCAGCTCCTGCCATGGGTCCCAGTGGTCCCCTGCCTCTCAGAAAGAATAGGGGAAAAAGAATCATCTAGTATTATTTGTTGCAAATTTAAAAGTAAAATACACCTGCTTCCTCATCCACAATTTTGCTAAACAGAAGTTGCCCAGAAACAGAAGTTGCAGTTCACAGCAAAGCAAAAACATTGTGTTTTGTTAAGTAAATGCACTGTGCACCAAACAGCCTGCTGCTGAGCCCGAGTCTGGTGCGGTGGGAGCTCTCTGCTGAGCTCGTGGGGCTGATGAACCCTCACGGTGCGAACAGCAGCACTGGGGGCTTCTCAAAACATCGGCCTCGGCCACATTTAGGATGGCAAATTCACTTGGAGTTTACAGAGAAATGACATGTGGCTTTGGAGTTTCCTCCTGAAAAATCAGTACAGCTGTTATTGAGGGCCTCTTTCATACTATTTCTGTTTGTGGTCACCCTTTTTTTTTCATCTAAAGCTATCTTTTAACAGATGCTGCTTTACAAATGTTGTGCTCTAAAAGCAAAAGGGAAGATCCTGTGCCATTGCCACACCACCGTACGAAAGGAGATCTCAGCAAAGGCCTTGCCTCCAAGAGTGCCCGGGACACAAACCCTTCCTGCCCAAGCGCCAAAGCGCTGACACCAGCACAACCGGTTCCTGCCTGGGACTGGGTCAGGGAGCTCTCTCCTTGGCAGCCCGGATTCAGAAATGACCTTCTAGTGACACATCATCTGACTCCACATGCAAACAAGTCTCTCCTCATTTTGTTTTTTAAAATACCAAAAAATAACAAAACTGTTGGTTTTTACGCTGTCAAATAGAGCCTTTTACAAAGCTGACCCCCAGATGAAGGCCCTGGCTGTCCTTCATCACAAGAGATACCCCCATCCTTGCAGGCTGCACAGCAATTCCCCCCGTTCCTGACCCCCCACAGGACAAGCTGTAAACACCACCAGGGAGCTGAGCTGGGTCAGGCCTCCTCCCACAGCCTCTTCCCATTCCCTCCAGTGTCAGCAGCCAGCAACCCCTCCGCCTGTTGCAACTCGCTCCCATTAGGCTATTGAGGACAAAAGAATTCCTAATCTGGATTACATATCACCAAAAAAGAAAAAAAAAAAAAAAAAAAAAAAAAAAAAAAAAAAAAAAAAAAAAAGGACAGTTTCAGGGCAGCTTTCAAGCTTTCAAACTGGCACGTGCAAGACCCCCATCAGGGAGGCAGTCCCCATCTGTTGAGTCATGCTAGCACTGCTCTTAGCTAAGCCAGATGGGTCTTGTTAGCAGCAGCACACAGCATGGAAGGGGGTTGAGTCCTTCTTTTGAAATAGGCAAGTTTAAAGCATAAAACATCTTGCAAGGAAAGCCTTAGAAACAGAAAGTGCATAGGTAGGCTCAGGTTAGTGTTTCACTTTGCTTTGTTTTAGATTATGAATAAAAACATCCATGTCTTTGCAACCCCAAAAGGAGAAGTTTTGCACATGCTTTTGCTTGTATATCCTTGCTGGCCATGTCTGAGGGGACTTATGTAGTGCACAGCCTCAGATCATTCATTGTAATCTTCTGCTTCCATTTTCAGCACAAAATATGTAGATAGGTTTTTCCTGACTTTAGCTCTGTACTACAAAATACAGAATCTGAGAGGAGAAAGAGATACATTCTTCTCCTAGCTTCACTATATTTTTTTTTTCTGGAGAGGAAGTGAGCATTAGCCAAAAGGCAAAAATATAATCCACGAGTTCCTGTATTTTAACTGTCTCTCATCTTGAAGTAATAAACAAAGGTTAATCAAATACTTACTAGCTGAGTAAATATTTTTGCTCATATGTATAAACCAACCTAGGTCAGATTCTCATGTTTTGGCTCTGCACTAAGAAATATGTCTTTGAAAAGCTTTTCAAGGTTGGTAGATTCAAAATTAAGTTTTTCCATCTTAACACCATATGCTAAATTGAGGAACTATGCATATGTATATATAGACATATGTACATATGTATATACAGACACTCTATATACATTGTGTCTCTCAGACCCTCCAAGAACTGTTTCTTTTTCCTCTAAACAAAGTCCATCAGCCTGCTCTTGAAAGTGTCCCTAAGAAACTTTGCAATAAAAAAATCAAAATGCATTTGATAAAGGTCAACATGTTCCAGCAAGGTAACACACTCCAGCTGGCTACAAACACGGAGGGAGGATCTTTCCCCTGCACCTTACAGATGGGGAGGACACATCAAACCCTCCAGTTAGGCAGCAACGGCCTCCACTAAATTCCCCAGCCTCCCTCCTGTGTGTTCCCATCTCTCTCCAACTCTCAGCAATCTGGAGACCTGCATCTCCCTTACCAAACACCAGCACAAAAGACAGCCATGTGCTGGGGATACTTTCAGAATTAATCGTTTAGTGCAGCTCTGCAGATGCTGTGCTTATTATAAGCCCTCAAGCTTACTTTGATCAATCTATCAATTTTTTCCAGAAGGCCATTGATCTCAGGACTAATATGCTGCAGGCCCCAAAAGGCTAGATCCCACATTTTCCCCAAAAGCGAGAGAGAAGAGGAAGCAGAAGTGTAACTCCCTGTGCTGTGAAGAACTCCAAGAAAGCTAACCCGCCAAAAACCAGGAACGTCTGCCTTACCCAAACACAGCACCAGACAGTGATACTTGCAGAGAGCATCTGCCACCATGAATATCTACATCTAATAAAGAAGCCTTTCCCCTCCCTGCAACCGTTGCTAAGAGGTTTGGTAGCGCTCAGTGCAGCAGCAGCCTTCAGCTTCCCTGAGGAAGCTGTTAAGCTTGAAGCTCTGCCCGAACCTATTCAGGCCCAGGCATCATAGTCCTGAATTAGGTATGAGCTTTGAAACCACCACCATTTTCACCAAACTCTGCTTAGCTTGCTAAGGATCGCAGTTTTCTGAGCCAGTCCAACCACCCCACCAGCAATTTAGTGGCCTTGGGCCGCAGCCAAGTCGCTGTCTCTAAATCCTGAAAGCAAAAACACACAGTGAGGGTTATTAGATCAGCCATTCACCCTCTTAGCAGGCCAGCCTTCTCAGTAAGGCATTTCAAATCTAGGACCTTCTCATCCACTTCTGTGGAGGTAACAGTCCATGGATGTTAGGTGGATCTGACACGTTGGTATCTGCAGCGATCCCAGAATCAAAGATCTCTCAGAGCTTATGGAAGAATATCTTCTCTCTTGGGTGTCAGCCATGCTCCATGTGGCTGGAAGGGAGACTGTATATATTTTATCTTACAGATGAACCATTAAAACATTTTAAAAAGGAAAGCTAGATCCCAGATCCTATGCTGGTGCTAGCAAAATATAAGACATAGTAGATAAATGCATCGAAGCTATTTCCTTTTTCTGACAATCCCCAATAACTTGGGGCTGCAGCGAAGAGCTGCACAGTCTCCTCATTTCTTGCTCATCCATTAGGCTTGCCTCCATGAGCCTCAGTGAATCCATTGGCCCCAAAGGACAAAGAAGCCAACTTTCTCTGCAGCTGTTTTTACTAGCCTAACCTTTCATGGCTCCAGGCCAGACCACAGGGAAGCAAGCCACGGCCATCTGCCCATTATGTGCCTTATCCTGGAAAGATATAACATCCCAGGTCTTTGTCAGCAGTGGTCTAGCCTGGCTCTTTTCCCAGTTTGGGATTTACTCAAAACCCACTCTTGGGAAATCCTCACGTGACTTCTCTTTACAGGATCCCATCTCAAGCCATTTGTTGCCTGCAATTTGTTCTCTCTGTACTGGATTGGTCTCCCTTTATTTATCCACTGTCCAGTTTTGGTGGTTGTTTTTTAAATCTTCTATTTCTCACCTAGTGGCCATATTTTTAGGAGAATGTGCCTCACTGGTCATGGGAACTGGCTGGCCTGACTTTTGATCTCTGTCTTACCTGAGGGGTTACTTCTCTACAGACCCTTTCCTCTGCTTACCCTTTTTGCATGTGGCAAACCCAGTTCAATCTTGAGTCTATTTAAGTGATTCAGATGCAGGTCAATGACTTTCTATATATTTTCATGGGCACCAGTAAGACTATGAGCAATGGAGACTGTTCAGTCTACCACAAGCTTGGCAGTAAATCGGGCCAGCACAGGTAAGCAGAGAACAGCTGACAAAATGAATGAACAGACTCTCTAACCACTTTCAGCCTCCCTGCTCCAAGCACCAGCTACCTGCTCACAGCCCAGGCAGCTGCAGGAGACCCTCTGCACACATGCAGAGCAAGATGCAAACCGAGACCCTCTGCAAGATGCTTATTTTGATTTCTCAAAAAACAGCAGGATAGAGAAGGATCTCTATTACCCTCCTGCATTCCTGCCTCTATACTCTCTTTCTCCCAGTCTCTCTGGTTCAGTTTCAGTTTATCCCCTTCCAGGTGAAGCCTTGTGGTTCTCAGCTACAATTTCTGGCATTGCTGCTCTCAAGATTGAGAGCAGGCTTAGGACAATATCAGCTCTGTCCGCCCTGGACGTTCCTGCTTTTGGAGTCTCCTTGTGCCATAAGGCTGTAGGAAGCTTTTCAAACAGATATGGGCACATTAAGCCCCTTTCCCAGACTGTCATCAAGGTCTGGTCACATGTTTTGTGTTAATGTTCCAGTGTTTTTGCCAGTGGTGCCTTGGGTAGCTCTCTGAGCTCTGACTCACAAAGCTCCATAATCCATCTCGTAGGAAGCCTGTTGCACATGGCTTTCCTCCATCTTTCCTATTCTTCTTGCTACTTGTGAGAATATAATACACTTTTTTTTTTGTTTTGTTTCCTTTGACTAATCTTGGGTTTTTTTTTCTGCTGTGGTCACTTTATGGGAAATAGTGTGGCTCTGGAGAACCCATCCCAGTGACTACAGCAGCTGCCACAGCTTGGTGGGAGAGCTGGTTTCTGACCTTTGCACAGTCACCCTGGGAACAGATCCCCTCAATCCTAAGATCACAGGCCTCTGCTTTCCTTGCTAGAGTGAGCTTCATTTCCTACAGTGGCTCTTCAGCACTCTCAAAGAGGATGAACTGCTATTAGGGACATAGCCCTGCAGGGAAAAATACAGCTAACAGATGTTTGCAGTGGGACAGGGTAACCTTTTCAAAACAAGCAGGAATCTATTAGACAATCTTAAAGTATTTATAGCAAACCCATATCAGTCACATCATTTCTCTTCTCCTCAACAATGCCAAAAAAAAAAATCATTTCTATCAATTTACTAAGCAGGCATTTTTCATTCTCCAGTTTTGACACTTCTGACTTCACACTCTAGTTACATTATTTTAACTATTTCCAAATCCCTTGTCTGGCAAGCACCATGTGTGACCACAGGTGTCCCCCTGTAAATTTATCAAGTGCCTCTGATTGTCAACAGCTTGACCCAACCATGGGATCTTCCCCAGATGCACCTGGCCAGGCAGCTCAGCTCTGGTGGTGCAAGCCCACGTGGTGGAGCTGATGCAGTGCAGCCTCCTGGGTGCAGTCGCTGCCATGCGAACCCATGCAGGAGCACCACACACCAGTCCAGCTTGCATGTTCAGATGCAGCTGCCTGATACTCCAGCATAGCTCCAATGGAAAATCTAAATGCATCCAGCCAACAACGGCCAACAGTAGAGGCCAGAAGTGGGCCCTCACTGAAGCTCAGGTGCTTGAAATAGAGATCTACTTCAAGTAGCATGTCAGGGATATCTTGAAACTGTATGTTGAAGCTTAGTTCAGAAGCCCCATTTTCCTAGGAATCAAGAGGTTTTCAATGCAATTACAGCTCTTGCTTCCACCACTGCCTGGAAGATGGTCATAGCCATAGTCTCTGAATTAAAGGTCTTTGGTAGACATCATCAAGTGTCCCTGGTAGGATATCTGTTTCTTAGGCTGATTCTGAATCAATTCTACATCTGTAGCTCCAGTCTGGTCCCAGTTATCTGTCTTTATCCTTCCTTTGAAAATGAGGTCTCCTCTGAAAGATTTATGACTGGAAACCACCAAAGCTGCCAGATATGCTCCTGCTGTTTCTTCAGATACCTGGGCACAGGCTATGTTTCAGGATACCTTGAAGAAAACTTGAAGAAAATTGAGCCTCAGAAAAGCCTTCTGCAAATTAGAAAAACTTTTTTTCTCTTTTTTTTTTTTGTGGGGGGGGGGGGGGGCATGTGGCAACGGC
>JAVCKT010009674.1:6079-19404 GCA_032273925.1 Rhynchotus rufescens | reverse complement strand
CCCCCCCCCCCCCCCCCCCCCCCCTAATGGGACAAAGGCAGCATTAAGGTTGAGGTCCAGAGAACCCTTGATGATGAGAGACATGCCTTATTTTCAAGTGTTGAAGGCACTAACTCCACTTTCCCATAGAGAAAGAAAGGGCAGTCTCACTCTAGATCTGGGTAGTATTTACCACAGTGTAGACCAGAGTCGAGTCATACTGAGCCTAACTCATGCCACAACTCAACACCTTCTATGCCCCTTCTCCCTAGTCATACCTCAGTTTTCTCAGCTAACTCTTAGGCATTATTAGTTTAGACCGAACTTCCGGTTGAAATAGAAAAGTCTTATCATTGCATGAAATAGAGAAACATGAAGATGCTTTGGTGAAACGTGGCTTGATTATGATTGCAATCTATGCAGTGAGTTACCAGTCTAAAAATCTCAGGCATATCTCTAGCATGTTCTGAGATCAGAAGACAGGTTGGCTGTAGCACAGTTTTAGAGGAAATAATCTGGGAAAGGGCAGTTAGGAATTAAATTAAATGTACAGGAATAGACTTAGATCCAAGGCACCTACAGTAGCTAATTTTAAAATGCTTTCAGTTATGCATTCAAGAAAATGCTTACTTGATTTTCACTGAGTTTAACTGTATGGCTGAGAAAGTTTTCTTCTGTCAAGGCTAGTTAGAGTGATAATCAACAGAAATATGTGTACAGTCCAGCAATTAAGCTGTTTATATCTGTGTCGAGAGACTTCCTGAGGCATGTTCTAGTTTAGATCTCTGTCTAGCAGTGGAGTGACACTTCTTTCCACCCAATCTCCCCACATATCTCTTCTTTAGCAAACCTCTGACATCCTTATCATCTTTGTGCTGCATCATCTGTTAGCATTCTCTCTATCTGTCCTTGCTAAGAAGAAACATCTCCTGCAGCCACGAAAGGTAGTTGTATTTAAACTCTGGCTTGGAAAGCCAAGAGGAGCTGAGGATGAAGAATACTTTTTGGAGACCTCCAGCCAGTCCTGCTAGCACAGCACTTCCAGTCAGGACGCACACTGAAACCTCATCTTGAACTGACTGGGATATATCGACTGCTGAATCAGCACACGACCCTATTTCCCCAAATTTATATCTCATTTTCACTCTTTTTCCTCACTATCCTCCAGTGCAGATATAAGTTATGCCTGAACAGGTCTGCTACAAACCCTAAACCCAGTGGGAAGGCTTCCAAAATGCAACAGGACAAATCAGTCTGTGCTTAGACCTGATGCATGCACATGAGCATCTCCATTGAGATGCCTCAGCACCAGGATCTTTCACTTAGTGTCAAAAAATGACATATTCTGTGAGATTTGCAGTGATTAATATGAAGCAGTATCCGCTTCTAAAGGAATATTAAATCAATCTCAATACACTGTTGAAAGTGAATGCAAATAATATATCCACATTTCATCTAGCAGATGCAAATAGCACAACTCAGCTTGCCCCCTCCTGATATTTAGTTGACTTTCTCTGAAAATCTAGTCTCCAAAGTAATTACTTAATCATTGTCATTTGGCACATCCAGAGTCCTTTAGCCACAGAAAAAGAGTGGAGCACAGGCAGCTGTGAGGGCAGGGGACACAAATGAAAAAGGATATAAAAGTTAACAGCTTTGGCTAGCTGTAGTTCTGACTCCTTGCCAGCCTGCCAAACAAGATGCCATTTGTCCTCTGAAGACAGACGAATCATAAAGTTTGCAAGCACAAGGTATGCAATTACAGCTGGATTTTGCAAACAGAGTGCAAGGAAATGTGATGTGGTTTCCTATGCCCTTCCCCACACATTTCTGCTGGAATTAAGCCCTTCCAATCAGGATACTACTGACTGCAGAGGGAAGAAACCATTTGTTTGACTTTAAGGACAAGAAGGAAGTTCTCCCACCATTTCATTGGAAGGTTGTGGCTGATGTGCTCAGCAGTCCTCGCCCATGCAAAGACAAAACCTGCCATTGCAGATCCCAGGTGAGCTTCACCTTGAAGGAAGGAATCTCCTTCAAAATGGTTCCTGGGCAGCTGATGAATACATAAAGCTGTCAGCTTTAATACATACCCAGAAAGCTGTTTGCGTTGCCCCAAAACACATCTTCTTTTGAGACAAAGCAAAAAGATAAGTAACTGATTTAAAATGATCGAGATGGTGCAGCTGAAAAGCTGATAGTTCAGGGCGGAAGTCTGAATATAGCCACAGGTCTATCTGTAGGTCAAAGTCCTGCAAAATCTATGGTCCTGGCCTGAGTCTCAAGACATCATACTCAGTACAGATGCACACACTGTAGAAAGGTGAAGACCATGAAAGCAATGGCTAAGAGACAGCCAAAGGCCTCCTATAGAAATAAGGTCTAGATTCAGAGATCCTTAAGTTCCTGAAACACCAGCAGCAAAGGCAGAACAAATGTATACTAAGTAACAATCAGATAAAAAATACAGCTAGATAAGAAAAAGGCAGAAGTCTGAAAACACTCTGGCACTGAAGCAAAGTGCTTTTTTAAGAGTGGAATATTACAGAGTCATCTGCAAAACTAAATAATAGTAAAAAATCAGCTGTCAGAATTCATTGGCTTGGTTCTCAAAAATGTGTTTCATTGAAAACCACAAAGAAAGAACTATAAAAATAAGCTTCTCAGAGGGTCCTGCCCTAATAAAATAAATATCTCAAAGAAAGGCAAGCAAAGTTTTGTGGCCATTTTGGTATCTGATCATGATGTACCAGGCTCACAGAGAGTATAAGGAAATTACATGTTATATTATGCCTGAAGGATTATTCCTTCTAATGGCAGCTGTAAACACTATGCCTGTTTGAAACCTTGAATGAGAAAGGACAAAGCATAATGTGTGACTCAAATACACACCGCTCGTTGCAAAAACACATCAGCAGTATCATACCTAAAACAAGCTGAGACAGCTTGTGAAAAACATAATATAGTGCAAAAACATGCCCAGTGGTCTGTTGCTGCAGACAGGGTGGCCTGTCCCAGAAAGGGTGAGGAAATCTCAGCCAAGACCTCACGGGGCCGGGCAGCTCCAGTGCCTCTGTGCTGCACTGCCCATCACATAGACACCACATCTGGGCTTGCTTCAGCTGCTTACAAGTTAAGCTTAAAAGTTTTAAAAATGTGCACCCATTCTCCTGTGAGAGCCAAGGGAAAGGAAGTGGTCACATCTCAGGAGAGGACGCCTGCTGCCAGCAAAGCAGAGAGGAAAGTGTATTTTCAGCTAAACTAGCACCTTTTTTTGTGGACCTTTCCTCCTGCACAGTTACCTGCTCCCTGCTGGCACAGGCTCCTCAAGCTCTCTCGTCTGCCTTGGCTCATTCTGGCCAACTCCACTATAAGCTCCTTGCCCACCATACTGCCCTCACCCACGGTACTGCCCACGTTTACCTGGGGAGCCACTGAAAAACTATTTTTTCAACCTTTCTGCCTCATTTCTGGATACCTAGCATTTCTTCAGTGTGAGGGTGACAGAGCACTGGAACAGGCTGCCCAGAGAGATTGTGGAGTCTCCTTCTCTGGAGATCTTCCAAACCCATCTAGATGCCACCCTGCGCGCTGTGTCTACGTACCTCTGCTTGAGCAGGGAATTTGGCCTAGATGATCTCTAGAATATCTAGAAGTCCCTTCCAACCTCAATCATTTTGAGATTCTGTGTTATTCTGTAACTCTGGCTCCTAAGTCCCTTTTCAAACATAAGGTATTTGTCAAAAATCAAAATAAAACAACAAAACAAAAACTTGCAGATACAATCCCAGATGAAATTCAAAAGCACATAGCAGACTACCTATCATTGTAATCAAATCACTCTGTTTTTTGTAGGCAGTATTCAGTCAGGACATTGAATTAGAGCATAGGAGTGTGAAAGTTTTTATTATAGTAATAGTGTTACAAGCATTAGGGAATCTATTCAGTTGTCTAACCATATGTGTTCTATGTCATTGGAGATGCCGGAGGGCACACCTCCAGGCCCCAAGCTGCTGGCCTGCAAGGGCAAAGGTCTCCTTTATGTCCTGTGTCATATTTTCCAGAAACGTCTCAGATGCCTGAGGGTTTCTCATGTGCCACTAGCTACCTATGCTTAGGCAACTGAACTTACCCCTATAGAGCTAGACGTTACTGAGAAGGCAGATTTACTTCTCTCTGTGTCAGTGCTGAAACACCAGAATAGCAAAAAGGAATAACTGCTCTAAACAAAGTGTTCAAGGAGCTGTCAGATCACATCTCAAAATTGAAGGTCTAATATTCTGCTAAGTGTTAAAAATTTTTAAAGAAATTTGCCTCTGTGGACACTTTGTTGATTGCTGCAGTAAATGCACGCATATTTTTAAAAATCATAAAATCATGGTTCTTAAATTAGCTAGATTTTTAAAATAACTCTTAACCAGTACTTTTGATTTTGCATTTTTTGTTCTATTTAGTACCCCAAAATGATGCATTCCTTACCGTCATTTCTCAGTGTCAAAGGTGTAGGAGGACTCAGAACTCTGGCATTCGTCACTGTGTTTTTTACCAAGCATATATAGCTGCCAACATCAGATGTTTGCACCTTGGAGATGTAGAGATTGCCTGTCTCCTGAGAGATGAAACGTCTGCTGTCTTCTGCCACAAAAGATGGGAATTCATTAAATACCCAACTATAGACGATTTCTGAAAGAAAACAAAAAAATAAAAGAAAGCAATTACTGAAAGAATGCTATGTCTTCTTAATGGATACACTTACTCTTTTCAGTAAGATTAACTTGATTTAAATAATAAAAAGAAATCAAGAACTTTTTATTTGTTTGCAACAACTCAGGAAGAGGACTCCTTCCTTCCTTGGGATTTTGGAGATAGCATAGGAGATGGAAATTACTTAAAACACTCATCAGACCCCCCAAATCATTGTCAAAATGTTATATATTTCCTTCTTCTTGTTCCTAGAGTTAAGCCAGAAATAATATACAAATCACTTATATCTGTACTTGTTCATTTTTTTCCATGAATGTGGTGCTTCTTCTAGAGCTGGAAATGACCTTTTTGTGTATATGTATAAACAGTTTTATTCTGAACATCTGTTTTTTTTTAAATAAAAAATCAACAGTTTCTGGGAGTTGTTCAACCCATCTTGTGGAATGTATTACTGTACTATATCTGCTTCACTGTAGAATCTCAAAAGCCTGCCTATCATGCAGCTTAAAAGCCTGGAATCAAAGAATAATTCCTCAAACTAAAGGTACGAAGTGCTGTGCCTCATAATCTGAACGGATCAAAAGTGGCTAATCAAAGTGGGTTTTTTTAAGTTGTAATTGAAGTCGGTATCTTAGTTCTTTTTTTATCCTGTGAATCATCATAGGAGACAATTTTCTATCATTTGGTGTGCTATTATATCATGATTTATTACAAATCTACATGCATTGCCAGCCCTACATTAGAAGTATCAGTAAAGTTAATGAGATTGTTATTTTCCACTGTTTCATTTGCTTTTCACACTTTAAAAATATTCTTTATGACTTAAACTGACATATTAGCTATTAGTCAGTTTCTGTAATTTTCCCGTGTGATCATCTTGGAAAAACCAGCAAAGCTGGAGCTATTTCAGGCATGTAAAGTCCGTACTACTGCTCTAAGATGCAGACTTTTTTACTAGTACAGTCATTGCCATGTTTTTAGATACTTACTGGCTGAGTGAGTATTATCAACTTCAGCAGTAATATGAAAATCATAACTTCCCATATATTTGTCTAGTTCTCTCTCACACAGTTATTCTCATCAGTCTATTTCTCGACAGAAAGTTAGTTGAGAGAAAAAAGAATAAAAGGGGAGAGAGGAAACACCTCAAATATTTGAATTTTCTGGGTGACTTGATCCTAATGATAGGAGATGGAGTGGAGTTCATGGTACCAAAAGTGTGAAATACATTCAAAAAAAAAAAAAAAAAAAAAACCACTGTTAGGTATGCATTTTTTTTTTAAATTAATTAGTCGTGTACATTATTACGTTTTATAATTCACTGACAAATTGTGGTAAAAAGGAATGGAAAACCATGATGGGTAGTTTCTCAAAATTTGGATTAATTTGAAAAAAACTCAATCTAGTTTTGAAGCTGGAAGAAAAATAATTGAAGGAAAACATAGCATTTATTTTAAAAAAAGGCTATATTAAAGTACTAAATATGTTTAGTAGACAGTGTAAGATGATTTTTCCAAATAGTTAAGTTGTACTTTTTTTTTTTTTTTTCTGCTTAAAACTCTTTTCCAGATTTAATTGTAATTCTGAGTGGTTTAACAGGACTCTAAGGTATTTAGGGCTCACAAAGAGCTCATAGAGCTCTCACAATTTTCAAAATTTCCTTCTTTTGTTGTGTTTCAGGCAAAACACTAATTAGTCCAAAATAATTGCCTGAAAATTTCAATGTCACATTTTGCTACAATGTATTTTTTATCGGACAGAAATGATTCATGACAGCATAAAATGATACAAAATGATAATGAACACACAAGTTCAAGTAAAATGCGGTGGTTTTAAATAAGACACCTGTTACCAATTCAAATGGAAAGCAATCAGTCTCTCTAATTGCTTTAGCTTAGAGGTACTCAAATTTAAAGCAGCCATCAGTGTGTGTTTGTTGATAATTTAAGTAGAAGAGGTTTTACTCATTGCGCACTCTAAAAGCACTCAATTAAATATTAATTTATTGATTAGAACTACTGATATGGATTTCCAGTAACAAATTTTTTGTGACTTTGAGAAAATGGAATGCTTGGTTTTGCTAGAGCTGACTCTGGAGGGATATTGCCATTATGTGCCTTACCAAATAATTTTTGCTTTCAAAAATACAGTCCTGGATGAATGGCTAGTGAGAAAAAAAGTAATGTAATGACTGTCAAATCTTTATCTAGACTCAGACTATTTATATTTTTAAACAGCTATTAATATTTTCACTTCTGTATACCTATAGCTTCTGTGTTTCAGTCAAGAGCTAAAACTTCAAAATACAAATTGAAATGCGAAATTACTTCCTGAGCAGTGTTGGTCCATTGACAGGAAAGAGATTACATTTTTTATTCATGATAAATAAACTTTCAGAATACATTTTCGGACTTTGGATGGGGTATTAGAGGAACCTGAATTCTCATTTGAACTCCTCTGAATTTTTAACCATTTATTTGCTAATGAAAGAACCCTAATGTGCTTTATGAAGTTCTTTGATTTGTTTAAATAATTCAGTGTTCTCTAAAATACAATTTTGAATGGTATGTCTGTATAGTATGAATACGCTTCATGGAAATATACTCATCTAATGGAAACTTTGAAACTTCCACTGCATGCTTTGCAGAACAACCACAGCTGGCTTGGGATCTGGGGACTCAACAGTTTTTCACTGACAGAAATAGATGAATGATCTTGCAGAAGTGATTTTACAGAAGTGTGTTAAGGGAACCACTGCAATAATGGGAAAATAGGTGTACTTGACACTGATCCATTGTACAAATTTCTCAGATTTTTATATGTGCAGTCTTGGTAGAGGTTGTAACATTATCTAGTTTTCATGTTCTAGAAACTTTTCCCACCTTGCATGCCAGCAAAATTAAAATTTAGGATCCTTAAATCACATGATAGCTTGATGATGGTTGGCCAGGCACAAATCACAGAACCTTCAAGGTTGGAAGGGACCTCTAGAAATCATCTAGTCCAACCTTCCTGCTCAAGCAGGGACATCTAGAGCATGGGGCCAAGGTAAAACACTTTTAAAAATATTTTTAAATTTTTTTTTTCTGTTTCTTTTTTTCCTGAAAATGTTGTGCATAAGTGAAAACCCTAGTGATTACAATGATTATGATGAAAACTAAAGGAATAGCTAATACAGAAAGAATCAATGTAATATAAACATTTCATCAGACCAGTACAGGAAAAAGTATAAGAGACAGCCCTTGCATTTAAATGTTCTCAACAGTCTCCTTCTTAAGAAATGGAATAATGTGATATATAAATATAAGATCAAATGAAAGACATTTTCACTAGGCCTATTTGTACACAGGTATCTACAGTTGCTAGTGAACTTCAAGCTCATGTTTCCTTATACTGGATTGTATTAAAAGATTTTAAACACAGTGTCAGTAGCTAGAGAACACAGCAGTCATTGCATTGACTTTTTAATATCAGTCAAAGTTCCAGAGTTGAATCTCAAGACTAAGAGGCAAATAGCACTAAATCTGAAGAGATTTTGAAGCTAAAAGTCATTGCTTCCAAGATGTAAATTGTCAAACTACATCTACAATGGTAAATATGAAAATAGTGACTCTAGGAATGAGAAGTTAAATATGACTGAATAAATGGTTTCTCCGTCCTGTATTCACTTTACATTTAATAGGAAAAAAAAATAGGTGAAAACAGAAAACTGTGAATACTGCAAAATACAGAAGTTGAGAGTATTTTTAAAGAATGTATACATAGCTTATTTTTTACTTTTATTGGTATACATTTTATTTTTAGTATGGCATCTATGCCAAAATCACAACATGATGCAGAGCCCTTCCTGGAAATTACAGATGACTACCCAAGGAAAACAAACATTTATGTATTTATATTTCTCATCAAGACACCCAGAAACACGAATGAATTATGCAGGCAATTGTAAATTGGTGTTTTCCTGTGGTAGGAGATATAGGAGTTTTCTGTTTAATGTAATATGTGAATTTTTGTTATGCACAAAGTCTTCGTGTCATTTTGGTGACAGCAAAGCTGGCATTTCTCTTTATGAATGACCAGTCATGTTTACCAGAAATCTCACACAAGAGCTTTGTTTTCTGAAGGTCATTTTGGAAAGCCTTCTAAATGTCCCACTTGTTTCTATGCTTTATTAAGGACTTTTTAGTGTACTGTGCAGATGAAAATCTGGGTCACTCGATGATAAATTAGTGATAAGAACACATCAATCTCCTGCCAGGATGAATTTAAGGAGGGAAATTTTGTTTACTATTATTTCTTAAATGATTTTAGTAGGTCATCTCCTGTGTCTCACAACACTAAACTGTCCTAATTCCTAAACTGTCATAATTTGACGTATTTCCCATAATGGATAAAGCTGGAATGCTAACACATCAGCAGTTTTATCTTTCTGACACAGAAGATGTTACCACGGTGACACAAAAGTCTTAGTGCCATTGCAGGTCATAAACAAATAACCTCCACAGATAGAGATATTAAAACAAAATAAGAGTTGTAGTGGAGACATGTAGATATCACCAAGCATTCAGCCTATGCTTGCTTATGTCTGATTTTTTTTCATATTTTCTTCAATGTTTGGCTCTCAATAAATTGCTTATTTTACGTTCTTAGTATTTAAAGTCGAGATAGCCTTCTCATTTGTTCTGTCAGCTAAGTAGTACTGAAGGTGGCATGTGCAGTTGTAACAAGAAAGTCAACATATAAACTCCTTTAAGGCTACCTAGCACTTAAATGCACAGTTCATAAAAACTATTAAATAATACATCTTTCATTCTTTAAGGACAGAATGGACAAACATCCCAGAACACTTTTGCTGAGTTATGGTATTTACACAAGAAAGAAGTCTGTTTTGTGTCCTCTTTTTGTGATACGGTGAGAGAGATACTGGTCTATAATCTCTTGGATACAGTCAGAAAAATATATTTCTCTTACTCTCTTTTTAGGGTTTTCTCCAGTTATTTCAGTTCCACAAGATGGCAGTACCTGATGAATAAACAGTCCTGATTCCTCATGACAGTCAAATCTGAAACTATCTGGGAGTTTTTTAGCAGTTCTGCAGAAGTTGTTCTTCATTTCTGCTCTCCTTTTTTTTTTTTTTTTTTTATAATAGAAAAGCAGCAAAAAGTTCATTCAGTATTAGGAATTTAGTATACATAGGCATAAAGCACATAATTTGCCTACTGGCATTGCTTTGCCGTTTAGAAATGTTCAGTTTATACATAATAAGTCATTTGGAAAAAATATGTATGTAGAACCTCCTTTCTGAAAATACAAACCTTTTTCTTAACTCAAGTCTAGTTTTAAAGTTCATTACTAGATTTGCTATTCAAGTATTCTGTGTACCAGTCACAGAACACGAGTACAATAAGCTGCAGTGTCTAATGATGGAGTGAACTGCACATTCAGGGTGGGAGGGTAGCAGAGAAGACTTTGTTTTAGCTAAGATGAATGATAACAACTGGTTGTGCTTCCATCTTCTCACCATAAACATATAAATAATTTTGGTGCATTTTTTTGTGCTGCTGTAACTTGTTATCTGTGCTCATTAATCCTCCAAGAAAATATTTAATGAAGGTAATTTATTTGTTGCATTGTAATGCACCCACATAGAGCAAACAGATAGTGTCTATTTATCAACTCGCAATGAAATTGCTTCTCTTCTGCTCTGGGGGCTCCATATCTACTGCTCACTTACCTGAAACAGAATTCTACCAATCACATATTTGTCTTTGTTCAAATTTAATTACTGTGATAAATCTTCAAATATTTTCTCTGTTATAACAATTTGCACAGCCAATAACTAAAATATGATAGGAAAGGTAAGTGCACTGATCTTGTACTTGGAAGATACAAATATTTTATTGTCATCACTTATACACACAGCCAGGAAATCTTATTTGTACATTTGACATATATGAAATGCAGCCAGGCAGTGAAATCTATATACACCCATGAAATCTCTTTCTCATATGCACATTATTTAATGTGGCATAAAAGAAAAACACAGATTTTTGCAGGAAAAGCAGCTAGTTTGTTCTATGCATTTGTTATTGGCATGATTTTAATATATCAAAAGGACTTCAAGAACTTATTCAGGCCCTTCATTTGCCCAGAGGCAAGATCAGGCAGATATTACCAAGCATTTTTTTTTTTTAATTTTCTATTGATTTAGATGCCTGAAGTTAGAAGTCATATTAACCTGTTTCATTGCTCAGTTAATATTTATAAAACCTCTCTTAATTCTAGTGTACATTTTGTTTACTACAAAACTGTTCATTACTCAATCAATTTATCCCATGAAGCATATAAAAATACTTTAGGGCTGATGGTAATCTTTTACACTTCATATGGTAGACTGTTATCCTTGTCTGCATTGGTCTTCTGAATTTGAGGTTATATTAAACTAATTCCTACTGCTTTTCCTTAGAATCCTGATTTCTAATCCTTCATTCAATTTTATTGTTATCTTTTCTCAGCTTTGGTGCATCCTAGAATTTAGGGCTGAAAGCTAGACATGGGATACTCTTGAGATGTTAACATAATTAAAATAATAATCTCAGTTACCTTCTAGGTGACCTTATGCCATAATAAGATATGCCCCTCCGAATGCTCTAGAATTGCACTAGGTATTAAATTTTCCATAGTTTACATATTTATGAATTATGTTATCTATACAGCACATTATATAACATAATATAAAATATTTATATAATATAATTTTAAATATAATATAATTTTAACTGAAGTTCTAATGATCTATTCACCCTTTTCTATCTATATAGTTGATTTTTTTTTGTAAGTACTTTGCATTTTGTTGAAATTGGTTACTATCTTCAATCCATTTCTCCTCATCTTTTGGTCTACTGATCTTTTTGGATTCTCACTCTGTATTCTTCAAAGATTGTATTCTCTTACAACTAGGAGTCATTCACAAATGATAAATATATCTTTCTTTCCACTACCCACTTGCAACTCCAAAGATAAAAAATATTTTAAGTTAGAGATGATTTGTTCTCAACAAATCCATACTACTTCTTTTCACCTTACTATCATGTTAGTGCTTTCAAATTGAATATTTCATAGCACGTTGCAGTAATGTTCCAGAACTTGAAGTCAGCCAAATGATGTGCCCTGCTTTACCTTTCAAAAAACAATCAAAAGAAAACTTGGTTTTCTTGAATATTTTGGAGATACTAGACTCTCAGTATACTTTTCTATTAAAGGAATGTTTGGACATGCTCTAATTACAGAACGCAAGACTATTTTACCAAAATACGTTGTTGACATAGATAACTAAACAAATTATGAAAGTAATTTAAGGAAAAAAAGAATTAGCTATGCAGCTTTTAAACAATACTACAGATTTTATAGAATTATTGTATCATCAGCCATTTCCAGAGACAAGAAAAAGATCTGATTTTATACCAACACTTACAAAAGTTAATCAGGAAGACCTACTTTATTCATCATCTTCAATATATGAAGACTACAACATTTATGTAATAAGTCTAGACCTATGATACAAAAGTTATTATGTTGTGCATTTGAAAGTTTAAAAAATGACTGCAAACTACAATCAAAATGACTGGTTTTGAGCTTGTTCTGGAGTTTTTAGGCCTCCAGTGCTGAGCATTTTATATGGTTAAATATGTCTATATTTATATCTGTAGTCATCGAGTACAGGAGATGTAAAACTTGACAAGTCATTAATAAATTCTGATTTGGATTACCCATTTTCCTCAGATATTTTATTTCTGATGGATATGAGTTGAATACCTAGTAGCATAAGATGAGTACTTCTTAATAACATGAATGAACCAGAGCAACAAGCTGTTCCTAAATTTCTGTGGTAATGTCAATGGCTAATGACTAACTAAGTAACAATTTTCCTTGTATGAAAATTATAGCATTGCAAAATACTGAACAAACTGACCCATGCTCAGGGAAACTCTGGAGAATATTTATGTGAGAGAATGATTTTTGTTCTTTGGCAAAATGTCCGTCAGTACTTAAAGCAATATTTTTTCTCTCTTTTCTCCTCTTTCACCCTTCACTTCTCTCTCCTTCAGATCAGAATCTTTATCTCCTCTGATATTTAAGTATTCCTTATTATATACTCATATATTGAGTATATAATACTCAATATACTCATTTATTGAATATTTCTCATTACCTATTATTGATGTTATAGATATTCTTGCCCCATTTATTTTACCAACATCTGCTGCAAGAGTGACCCAATGAAAAATCCTGGATGTTTAATTTTATAACTACCGAGCAGTTTTCAGACTTTTCAGTAGATTAATGCATTTTGAAGGCATTGTGTATTTCCTAGTTTGAATCTCTGAACACTAAGAAGGGAGTCCTGATAAGATGACGGTGTTCATCCAGAGCTGTGGAATATTTCTGTCAACTTGTCAATATTTCTGTCAACTGTTCCTTGCAAGAGTGGCATTATATGTTTTCCATTTGAGTATCTTTAACAAAAACCCAACATTACTGGCATTCCTAAACTCAGCTTTTATCAACAGAAGCTCTGTTTAAAGAATTCTGTAATTTGGCTGTAAATACTCCCTAACACTTGCATTCTCAGAATATCAGTC
>JAVCKT010009673.1:0-22140 GCA_032273925.1 Rhynchotus rufescens | reverse complement strand
TGTTTCCAACTTACAGTGAACAATGAACACTTAAATCTAGCACCTCAGAGTCAACTTTTAAGCTAGTAGAGATGCTAAAGAACCAACTGAAGAACCAGCAAAAGAGAATCACTGGCCAGAAATTGCCACTCTGCATCATGGATGTTATATGTGATTGCTACATTTTACTCTTTTTTTTCTTTTTTTCTTTTTTTTTTTTTAAGCAATAAATAAATATGTCATATGGAGCAACTTGTCCCAGTCGAGCTGTTGTTTAGGTCAGCTCAGTATAACAGACCATTTACAGGTATATTACTTTTATTTTCCGTACGTTTCTTTTCTACATATTTATTATCCCTCACCTAATAAATCTTTTATCAAGTAATATCTGAAGCTTGGATTGATTTAGAAAGGGGCTGTGGCAGATTTTATGGCAGAACATCTCAAAGTGGTATTTTATCACTTCTGGATTTTCCAAATTACTGTTAGTACATGTTGATTCTTTTCTGCAAGGCACAAAACTGTGCCTTTGAAGACGATGACCATTTCTACCAGTATGTTCACTCTTTGCCCAGTTCTAGACTTACTAGCTTGAAAGACACTCACAAAATCTAGACAGTAAAACTGATGCTAAAAGTGTTTGCATCTTTCCACAATGGTCAGGAGATGCTTTTCCCCGTACACAGTGTTCACATGGACTGTCAGATGGCACCAAATGCTGCCTTCCCCCTGTCGAGCAGCCTGTCCCTCTTCGGGAAGGGAGCTCCACATTGGGCACAGCTTAGGGTTAATCAGCAAGCAGGTTTGCATTTTCTGGGAATGGAAATGAAGGTGTCATTGGAATGTATGGTGGTTTCTTTCCAGATTGTGGATTTGCTGAAAGATATGTGCTACTCTGAAAGGATCTCTTAAGTGTAATGGAGAAAGGCAACCTCCTGCTGCCTGGAGGCTCACATTGGTGAAGGGTGCTTTCTCCAGTAAATTGAAAGAAGGTCTGTGTAAGGAAGCAGTTGAATATTGGTGGGCAAGACATACACCTGGATCAGAAGGTACTTTATGAATTCAGAGTTCCCTGGCATGCAGAGGTGTTCAACTCTTGGCACTGAGCTGCACTCACACAAACTTGTACTTGAGATGAAAGTCAATATTTTTAAATGCTTATTGAAAAAGAATTAGCATCCCATGGATGCCAGCTCGACCTCAGATGGACTGGGGTCCCTTAGGGCTGCATTAATCTCCTGTGTGACAAGCCAGACCCAACTGCTGCACCACAGCTTTCAGCTTTAAAAGCAGCCAAGATCCCTTCACGTTGCTGCTGCTTTGCTTGAACATACCTCCCCATAGGCTGTGGTGTGTGCAAGATAGCACCAGAAGTAATGCAGACCTCATATGGGCTGACTTAACTTCTGGAGATGCCTTGTTATAGGAAAAGAGCAGAACTATATGCTTACATCAGGTGCCTGAAGTTGCCACTTGTATCCCAAATTTCTTTCATTGGATGCTTTGGAGTGATTCTGTCTTTTAAAATGTGGAATAAAAATACGTAGTGATACATCTCTCTTCTACATTGGAGGCACTGCACTGGAAATAGGGACAAATCAGGAAGACAAATGCCAACTACATGTCAAAAAGAGATGACTGAGCAGTGAGAAAGAAGGCGGCCAGGGAAGAGGAGAAAAGGGAAATCCAGGGTGTTTCTTTTGTGGTCTACCAATGCTCAGGGGGTTGGAAGACCTGGAAAATGAGGAGCTGTGTCTCCTTACTCACCCCAGACACCTGCAGCTGCCAGCGTTGTTGGCTCTGGTGTTACCTGCGCTGGTGCTGCAGAGGGAGCCAGGGACAATGTCCCGGGCACCTGAGCAGCTTCTGGCTCCCTTGGGCCATGAGCTCACATCCACACGGACAGAAGAGGATGTGAAATCCAGCCTTGCGGAGCTGTCTGGAAACAGAGCTGTCTGGAAAAGCATTAAGGAAGGGCCTTAAAACCTGTCCACCACAGCAGGTTTAGATTAAAGCAGGTATGCTGCAGGCTAAACCAAGCCCACTCAACCAGTTGGAGCCCCTGGACTGCCGCTCAGCTTGCACAGATTACGTGCCTTGTGCCGACTGACTTCATGCTAAAAACCAAAGACCGGTACTTCTGGACTCCTGACTATTATAGATCCCACCAGGGCTCCTTGGAGCAGGTGGTAGTCATTTGTGTTGCAAAGCTAGATCCACCTTGAGCCTACTAATTGATGAATAATATGCCACTGTGGAGTCCACTTGTACCAATTACTTGCAGGTATGCCCCAATTCCCATTCCGTGGTACCATAGCAAGAACCACAGTGTGCCCAGCTGCCCGAGTGGCAGTACTGTCACTGGAGAGCATCTTCCCACCCACGCACCAAAAATTCCCCAGCATAGACACTTCCACATACTCCTTGTGAACACTTTACTTTTGTTCTTTCTTGTTTTATTTCCCTTAATCTAAAAGAAGTTACTCAAACTGAGAACATATTGTTGCTCTTTGTGTGTGGAAAAACATAACATAGCAACTTGTCTTAGCTTTCTAATAGTTTCACGATGTGCTTTTAAACAATGTCAAACTTGTTCAAGACTCGTGACATTTGAAGTTGGCAAGTAAATTGATGTGTTTTTTTTCCTTGCAAAAGCAAATCTTTTAAAAATAAAATGTTTGCATTTATTTCAAAGGAAAATATTCATCCTTATTTATCCCTTTTTCTTTTTTTTTTTAAACATAAGTGCTGTGTATGCAGGATTATTTTTATTTTGTATGTATGTTGCAGTGCTCAACATTTTAATTGCCACTTCCTCAATAAAACTATTGGAAATCTTCCATCTCGCCATTAGCACTTGCAAAATAACTGTTAACAATATGTTATCCAGACACAGAAACTTTATAATTAACATTGGACTAGTCTTCAAAGCCGAGTGACTAAAATATATCCTATAAAATCACTGGACTTCATTCAATGCTATTCTGCCGTTTTAATGCTCAATAAATGTGTTGAGGGGAGATATTTGGCAATCCGGATTAGTGTCTCTGGCAGAGAGGGTGACTACAACGGGGCTTGCTCGGTGCTGCACAGCAGAAGCGCCCACGCTCCGCGAGGCTGCAGTGCAAACCCTGGCAGGTCGCTGGTGGTGTGAAACAACGTGACTCCAGCTTGCTGCTGCTATGTTCCTCCCGCGCCGATCCACAAGGAGCTGGAACGGTTTTCACATGAGCAATAAAACGCAACAGGCAGCGAGCATTTTTGTGGATGCGCATAGTACAAGTGCAGCGGTGTCAGAAGTCCGAAGGCTGAAGGCCAAGTGTCTTGACTCCGGCAGAAATACAAGATTGGCTCTGAAGTGTCTTATTGCTCTCCTGAAATGGAATTTCTACACTACATTAAATAGAGAGGAACGCTTAGGCCTATGCGCTTAATGCAGACATCGACATGACATCATTGACAGCTAATTAAAACTTATTCCAGCCAGAATTTTGCTAAAGCCGCACTAGGCCAGTCCACTGGTAACTTGTTGGGAGGACAGGATAAAAAGGGTTGGGATGTACTTTTTTTTTTTTTTTTTTTTTTGGATTGAAAAGTGGCAAAAATATCACAGTTGCTGAAAGAAAAAAAAAGAAAAGTTTTGCAGGATCAAGGTCATTGAAAGCAGCATCGCTAAATAATCTGGCTATGCAGAAGCTCTTATCCCATGGGAAACATTTGAATAAGACCTCTGACTTGCTTTTTTTTTTTTCTTTTTTTGAGTTTCGAGCAGAACAGGACTAATGGGCCAGCATGCATGTGGACAGAGTTCTGGAAATTATTTTTACTGAGGGATGGCTCTAACTTGAGCCAACAGTCTTATTGTGCTTAACACTAGATGCTCATAATGAGACGCAGCTCCTACCCCCATGTCCTTCCAGTCTTTTGTAAGTATTAAATATTTCACCTGCCAGGTAAAATTTACACTAGGAGCTGGGACAAGCTCCCCTGGGCTCACACCCAGCAAAAGAAATTAAGGAGTCAGAAGCAAAATCGGAGTCAGAATGAGCCTTTCGGTCATAGTAATCCGTGGGGCACTATGGATCTGCTCATGAAGGTGAATGGAATATAAGGGTGTGGAATGTAAGGGGCCAGTGTGGAGGTATGGCCAGTGGTGTCCTGTCACCAGGGTGGGCAGGGAGTGCCCATGCAAGGGAAGGCATCCCAGGGAAGTGGCAACGGAGCTACGGAGCGCTCTCCAATCCCAGTCGCTCATCCTGGGTGTATTTGAGCATATATAGAGAAAATGTATAACCTTCCTATTAAAAAACCACAACAACAAGATTACCTCATTTCTCAGGCCACCCTACTTGTCAAACAGATAACAGGCAGTGTGCAAGAGGCAGCTGTGACAGACTCTTTTTCAGAAATGAAACCTTAGGAGCGACTTTTTTCTTACAGTCTCCCTGCTTTCTGCTCACAGGTCATGGGGACACAGGTCAGACTAAGCACTCCAGTGGAAGAAGCGCGACAGGGAAGGGCTTTCATCTCTCATGCTTGATGCATACATCAACATTTCCTTTCTGTCAGCAGTTCTGACACCTGGGCAGACCAGCTATTTTCAAATTATTTGTCACTGTCTGAGCAGGTTCATTTTCATTGCAAAATGTGATTTCTCAGCTCTGTCACAAGCAGTAAGAAACATCCCAGCAGGTGATTGGGCTTCTGAGGGGAGATGTTTAGGCTCAAAAATTTCCTTTAGGATGCAGCACAAGCTCATATTGTCTGCAGCTTTCTCTAGATCAAGCCAGTGGCCTGAATCTGTTCAGCAATCTCCTAATATTATAAGCTAACAATAAATTAAGTTACAGACCCTTGTGAAGACAGCTAAGTTACGCTAGTGTAATATCACTATAACATGAGAGTCAAGTCTCAGATGAAAAGCATTAAAATTTTTTTTGGAGGAAAAATATCCTTTGTTGGCTTACTGGCAAGCATTCAGTCTAAGGAGAGCCAAAGGATTTTGGAGGGCATCTTTTCTGCATTTTTTCTTTTTGCCATCATAATGTAGTTATCAATCATAAGATCAGAGAAAACTGATTTATAAGGGTCACTAAGAAGCTATCCAGTTGATTCTTCTCCACTATAATAGGACATATAGTTTTATGTACATTACTGCTTGCATGTGTTTTTCTAACCTCTTGCTTGGTGCCTTTGATGATCAGGCTTCTCAGTTTCTTCAGATACTCTATTATCTTATTTATCTATTACATTAGTGACATTTTTCTACCATTCTGATACTTAAGATAACTTTATCTGTTTAAACTACTGGTCTTCTTATGCACAAAGGGCAGAAAAGCACTTCTTCCATTCTTCTTGCTGGTACCTTAATGTGTTTCAAGACTATTATTACAGATTCTTTTTATTCTTCTCTTGGGCAGTCAATACACAAGTCTTACTTGAACCAGAGTCAGTGGTCTCTGACAAATGAATAAATAAATACATGTTCATGCATATAAGCTGTGCTTGTATCTAGGACCTAAAAAGGCAAGGTTTAATCCAAAGGCTTGTCTGATCTAATTGGATAAAAGATATTATGTTTACCCATCAGTCATGTTTCTACAGTGTTTATCCCTATGATATTTGCTGCTGTAAGGCCCACAGGAATTCACAGATCACTCTCTATCTCTCTCACTGTCAAAAAATAAAAGAAAAAAGACTATATGAAACCCCATCCTGCTGTAGGGGGCATATCCAAGCTTCAGATGAGCTGGCACACCAGCTCTGGAAGAAATGTTGGTTTGGGTGTCATGGCCCCAGAGCTACAGAGCACTGTAGCGGGCAGTGATACCACGTCCAGCCTTGGAGAGAGCTCTCCCTGGGCTCCTTTACAGACTCCTCTCCATTCCATGCTATGGACATCACCCAAACTGTCTGTGACACTCATTTCCTGTGGTACATGGTGGGTTTGGAAAAATATGGTCTATATCTGCAAGCAAGAGAAAAATCACCAAGTGATTGGCTACAAATTATTTGCCATGCTCTAAGAATAAGCAGTTCTGCCCCCCAAGAGGACAGAGAGGTTTTCTTCAGCACAAGAGTCTTTTTTTACCCCAAGGAAAATTTCCTAATGGTTAATATAAGCAGAACTACAGTAGTGCATATGGTTAACAGCTGCCTTAACATGATACGGCATAAGAACTGTCTGGAAGTGATTAGTCTAACTTTTCTTTAATTTTCAGATAATTAACCAATGGACAGAATCATTTCAGCTTATCAGATAATGTATAGATATATATTTTTTGCTCTACTATTTATAGAAACAATAGTCTCTTTTCTCAAAATAATGCATGAAAAGATTGCTGAGTGGATGAAACCAAATATCATAGGTCTCAATAGATATTTAACAGCTATTTAGATATTTCCAAAACATTGAAATATCTATGGGCTCCAGAGAAGACTTTCCTTTAAGGAAATTAAAGTATAAAACTCTATTACTGTTAAGGTTGTATAGGGACTAACAAAACCCAGGAAAATATATGTATGTATGTATGTATATATATACACACACACACACTTTGTTAAATGTATTAAACCATAAAGTGGAGCTCTTAGAAACCTTGATAATGCAGATCACCTTTTGGCACAAAGATTTTCTATCAGACCTTTATTGCTATTCACAGCCACCACATTTCCCCTCTTTTATCTGTCCATAATAATTATGTTGAAAGTACAGACATTGTTTAACTTGAACAGTGGCATCAAGCAAAGCTTTAGCTCTCTTACAGTGCTAAACAGAGACAAAATTGAAGGGGAAGGAGAATCTGCACCAGTTATTGAGGGTAAAATGAACTTCCTGGCCTTGTGTGTTGTTCTACAGAAAGCTAGTGCCATTGCATGGAAATATCTATAAACATGTACAGACTCAATCAATTATATAAAGGCATCTTGAAATGTAATAATTTAATAATTGTGATTAATAATTTAATCATACAACAGTTCTATAATTTGATAAAATTTTTAGTCTACAAATTAGGCTTCATATTTAAACTTTCTTCATTATTCAAAAGAATTAAATGATAACAATACTATCATTGGCAAAAGCTTCCTTGGGTAATAAATAAGGTTGAAGAAGCAACCTAAAATTTGTGTTGTGGGTAAGTAGCAGAAATACCTTAAATTATAAGTCAAGTTCTTGTTAACTTCCCCTAAGTCTGAGTAACAGACACATAAGGAGTAAAGATTTTAAGTTTTCCTTCCTGCTTCCCAGGGTGTTTGCATATGTGAGTTTGTGCGTCTTTCCTTCCATGCAAACATCTTTCTTACCCATGGAAAGCTGAATTCACTGCCTAGTGTAGGTGCATCCCATACCCTTCAAAATGGGAACATGAAATTCTTTGAAGAACTTATTTATAATAAAGTATCATTTTGTAGAAATAAATCAACTGAAACTGTGCAATGGCTTTGGGCAAAGCCTAGAAGAAGACAGGTAACAAAAATATATTGGATCACTCTGCTGTCTGAGATTAAGCAATAAAGTAGTTTGACTCAATTGGCTTTTCTGCTTGAATTATGTTAAGGGTAACCTCCATTCTTGCCATGCCACACATTGTAGCTCATTTTTCCATTTTGGATCTTGTAAGTACTAAAAGATACATGTCTTTACAACAAACATTGAAAACACTCTGGTAGATGCTAGTCCTACAAAAGGACTTTCGAGCACAGGTGTCTCGTTTCTTAATAAAGTTAAATTCTATTTCACCAGTACCCATTTCATGAGAAATATGTATAATACACAGCTGTCTGGACCTTAGTGCTTCTGCTAATGCATCATGACAGCAGAAAAGACAGAGACAAAAGGGTTATTAATTTCCAGCAGCTTTTCCACAAACTCACCACCAGTATTAATTAACTGTCTGTTAATGAGTGCAGCATGCTTTTTAAAGTCCAAAGAGTGTATCTGGTGATTTGGATGGAGTTCAGCCCTGGTAATACACTTTGACAAACTCACAAAATGCAGTCTTCATGGGACAGTATAGTCAGTAAACTATCTGGTGATATCTCTAAATGCATATGACTTCCGTATGACTAACAGTTCAGTATGTGTAATGACTGTTGATTCCTGTAAGGTCACAGAGTACACATATCTCATGGGTTTAATTGCCACAAGACAGAATATAGAGCTAAACAGAAACACTAGATTTCAGGAATAGACACAAAGTAGAATTTCTCCTAGTTTTTGTTTCATGGTAAAAAAAGTGAAACACTCGCATTTCCTCAGAAATATCTTGAGCCGAGCTATTCCCCCTAGATCTCCATGTAGCAGAAAATGGTTTTGATCTCGCACAAAGTTAGGTACTCAGTGCTTAAATCTCAGAAGAGTAGGTGGTTTCACTTTGTCATCCTCCAGGTCGAGCCAGCATCCTAGCAGAAGCAGAAGAAAGTCAGTCCATTTCTAGATCCAGGCATGTTCCAGCTGAGCAGAGAGCACCAGGATGTGCTTGGAGCACCCATGGCCACCTACCATACATAGGCACATCCTGATCACTGTGTCTGAGCTGAATTCCAGCTCTTCACGAGAGGTTCACACAAGCCCCATGTGAAACCTCCAGATGTGTTAGCATTGCTACCACCTTTGTACAAAGGTATGAAGTACAGCCGTTCACACAAGACGGGTTGCTGGAGAGCTATGAAGCAAACCAGATCATATGGATCTTGTGATTACAGGCAGAAGGTAACTCCTAGTAAGGTAAGAAGTTTTTACCTCACTTGGCCTTTTCTTCTCTTATATGACAATAACTGGAGCAAATCTGCACATGGAGTCAGATTTCTTATCACGAACAATGATAGACAAACTAATGTCTCCATTCGCAGCGCTTTGCATAGGAACAAAAAATTCTGTTCCCTTTCCCCCCTGTTGGCTTGCAGCCAAGTTCCATGTGGGTCTAATACTGCAATCTTGATTCCGATAAGAAGAGATTTATCAAAATAAGGATCAGGACTTATGTCTATAAAATCAGCTGGTTCCTGTTATAAGATTCATTCAATCATGATGACATTTGTGATATCTCCACCAAAATCAGCAAAACTCATTCCTTTTGCTTTGCAAGATTCATCTCATTGTCTTATCAAAGTCTCTCTCTTTTTTTTTTTTTTTTACCCAGAACAATGACTGCAAGAAATTATCAGAAAAAAGAAATCTGGAACTACTTAACACTACTGATTTCATGCAAGGGAAGGAAGAAGGACATTGAAATTTCCTAAATTAATAGCATTTGAATCATGAAACAAATATAACACTATAAAATTTTCTTCCATATATCAATAAAAGTAATGAGCCTTTGAACGATTCCATCAAAATTATAACACAGAAGTAATACATATAACAATAATAGTAACTACTAGAAGCACTAATAGTAACTAGTAAACTGGTGAATGGTTGGGGTTGGCAGGGACCTCTAGAGATCATCTAGTCCAACCCCCTGCTCACCCAGAGCATGGGGCACAGGGTGGCATCCAGGAGGTTTGGAAGTCTCCAGAGAAGGAGGCTCCACAGCCTCCCTGGGCAGCCTGTGCCAGGGCTCTGTCACCCTCACAGGAAAGAAGTTCCTCCTCACATGGAGATGGAACTGCCTGGGTTTCAGTTTGTACCCATTAGCCCCTGTCCCTGGCCACCACTGAGAAGAGTTTGGCCCCATCCTCTTTACATTCTCCCCTCAGATACTTAGACATATTGATCAGATTCCCTGTCAATCTTCTCTTCTCCAGACTAAGCATGCCCAGCTCACTTAGTCTTTCCTCATAAAATAGAGGCATCTTTATCGCTCAACATTGGACCCTTTCTAGATCATAAGATCTATCTGAAATACTAATGGCGAAAAGATGATAAATGAAATCAAATCAGAAAACAAGCTTCAACAGGAAGCTTACTATCAAGATAGTTTATAATTAAAATATATTCGAAGTAAAAGCAGCAAGCAGATTTGATCCTGTCATAGTGTTCGCATGTTGAATTTTCTATTTTTATGTGTTCCATCTTTTCTTTCTACATTTTAATAGAGTTTCCTTGGAATGGTGTTCATGACTAGCTTAATATTTATTTTCTTCTCCTGCTGTTTGGTCCTAAGTAGATATAATAGCAGAAAAAGAAATGGGTTAGTGAAAGAATTATGTAGTTTTAATTCCATTTTCTGTAATATTTTAATTTGTGAATAATAGGAAATAACATAGTATAATTCCTGTAAAGGCTGTTAACATCTCAATCTACCCATCCACATTCAAAGAGTCCTAGCAATATTTTTGAAAGGGCTTCTGCCAAAGAAAAAATAATACTTATGCCTCAAGAAATAAAATTTGCTTCCTAAAACATTCTCCAAGGAAAAGGAGACTATTACTCGTCATCTTTACCAGTTTCTGAAAACACATTTAATCCATGAGCTAATTGATTTATTTTGGCAGAAGAGTTGTCCTTTTTTTTTTCTTTTTCCTGTTAAAGAAACAAGTTATCAGGACAGCTTTTTTAAAATATGAAGATCTGTTTCACATAACACTTCAAGTGTAGTTGCGACACAGATGTTTCTTATAATTATTAGTTATAACTTAAGATAAAACAATGGCAAATTAGAAGTCTAAGTTTTATATTATGCCTGCTGAATCAATTTTCTATTGATGAACTTAAGGAACAGTATGCAACAAGCGTGCATTAATTATACAACATATATGTAGCCAGAAAGTGGGATGACATGTAAATAATATAAACATATGTACTCTTCTTACACAGAATGAACATTTAGTTCTACAAAGTAAAGCATTCAACAATTTAATATACAAAAAATTATCTGATGCAAGAGGGTGTGTTTTTTTCCATAGCAAACATGTAGAATTTGCCCTGTGGATTTTTTCCTACAAACCATATCAGGGAGTGTTATTCTCCTCTGACTGTTTGAAAAAAATAGTTTGCTATTGCCCAGCACAACTGGCCATATTGGACGGTGCACTTTGGAAAAAGGCCGCTCAGTACGAACTGAATTCTTAATGTAGAGCTTAGCAACCTGTATTAGAGACTGGGACCTGGTTCTTCCAGGCACTTTGCCCATCTACAATAACAAAGTTGTTCCTGCCATAAACCTCAAGAAGGTCACTTGCTCCTCAGCCAAGGTTGGGAGCTCTCTAGATGTTGCTGATGTGAAGTCCAGGGCTCTGCACTATTTAGGGCACATTGCACCCCAAAGCAAACTGAGGTATCCCTTAGCAGTAAGGACACGTCTTTTGTTTTCCCTCTGGGTGAGATTCTGCACAGCTGTCTGCAAACATCTCTGATTTTCTCCACTTTTGCCATGTCAAAGGTCTGTAGCTATTCCTGTCTGCCTTTTTTTTTCTCATTCCCTTTCCAATTCATCACTTTTTCCTTGCACAACATCCTTTAAGCCACCAGGGTTTTCAATTAGTTTTGACAGGATTTAGAGGATTTGTTTCTGTTCCTACCTCTGATGATGCCACACATCCCTTGCACAGACACTTCCAGCCAATACAGTTCTCCTGGGCAGAGAGCAAAGTCCACCAATTTTCCCATGCTCTCAGGTTTTGCATTTGCACGTTCACTTCTTGTTCTTTACGTTTGCATGTTCTTTAGCTTGTACTCCTGGGGAACAGTCTGCAGTTGGTGTGAGCCAGCATGACCCAAATAATCAAGGCGACTTACGCCAGTCTTCGTCACCTGAGGACCAGGGCCTTGCTCTCAGTAGCCCCTCTTGAAGTTCACCAGGAGATTTTCAGCCAGAGACTTCACTTTTCCTTCCAATGCTGGCTGCTTTTCCCAGCACTGAGAACAGAGCTCTCATAAAATATGTACTCTTATTATTATGGTACAGTAATGCTAGTATTATAGAAGTGCCCAGGGGCCTGAGACTAGGTCTCATCAAGTTAAATGCTGAACAAATGTAGTCGTGGGCCTTGTCCAAAAATTTAGCAGGCCAGGCTTCAACTCTGCTGTTACAGAAACTATTGCCACAAAGATGTAGTAGAACTATTATTAATTATTATTGAGCAGGAGGAGACCTAAGGAGTTGTGAGGGAGAAGAGTACCAGTTATTTCTGGCCTTGAATATCCACCCTTTCATGTCTTGAGAATCTATTTTGACCCTTCTTTTCATAATCTGAAGAAATTTACTGGCAAAAAAATAAACTTATAGGATGCAACATAAGGCAGACAGTAAGATGGGAAGGTCATGATAACCCTCACAGAAATAAGTAAATATCTGACCTGCTCACAGGTTTTATTGATTTGCTTTTCAAGAGAACTATTCCATTTCAGCCTTCCCAGAGAAGCTTTAATAGCTTAGAATAACTGCTGGCTTAGAATCCCTGCTGGGTGCTAAAATCCCAAAAACCCAAAAAGGAGATAGAAGTCTCTGATCTCAAAGTCTTATGGTCTCTGTTCAAAGTCTCTGGTCTTCAGACATGCCTTTGCAGGTGATAGCATGTCCTGCCAGCAAGAGAGTGGCAAAGGAATTGCTACCAAGCAGAGTCATCCTGAAAGATGCAACATATGCATATTATCTTGATGCATAATGCTGGAGAGACACAGGACTCCACAATTTGTTTCTTCATGTCAAAAATTTTAAAAGTATGTATTTCATTAGCTCTGACATAAAAAATGTATAATTGTGTTAGAGTGAGAAAAGTCTAGTTACTGTTCATTTACTGATTGGTACATGTCATTTATTGGTACTCTCTAAATAGTACATTTTAACTGACATTTTTCAAGTAAAAATTCAGTCATAGTTTTACTGTCTATGCTGAGGTATCTGAAGGCTCCCCTTGAGCTTCACCAGTGCGCAAGTTCTCTACAGGCACACAGTGTTTCACAGACCCACTTTCAAAGGCTTCTAAAATGACGTTCACAGTTTCTGGACTGGATGCTCTGTTAGTTTAGATTGGCAGCCCTACATTGACTTCAGTGGAAGTCTGGTCATTTACACCAAACGAGAATTTGGATCTTTATTTCTTCTTCTTTTTATTTCTGAGGACAGATTAGTTTATTTTGAAAGCTGGCTGCTGACTAGAAACGTGTGAAATAGCTTTTTGTTGCATAAATATTTTTAAATAGTATATTGAAAGATTTTGCAATGAATTACATGAAGCTGGCAAAGCTCTGGTACCCCCTTCATCTTATGCAAACAGAATTATGTAAAGACTAGGTCTTTGGAACATCAGCATGATCAAGCAAGAATACTAAAAAGCAACTTTTTTTTTTCCTAGAGACCCTTAACCTTTCCCCACCCTTGTCCCTGGAGCGATGTTCAACTTTTCAGAGGTTTTACCTGATTTATCCTGACCACCTTGATCAAATATTTTTACACCCTGGAAAGGACAAACTGGCCAGGTTTCCTCTTGTGTTTGCCATCGCTGCAATGAATAATTAATCTCATGCTGTGAGTCCCCTCGTCTATAAAGCCTACTCCAAATTCAATTAAATTTCCACTGTAGGCACAAGGCCATCCGAGAGTTGTTTTTCTCTTGGATTTAATAGGTTTTGGTCTAGATGGCTGCTCCTCTGGCATTTTCCTTCACACAATGAAGGCCTTTCTCGTTCTTCTCAGCTCAGAATTACCTCAAGATCTTCATAGCAATAAGCACTCACTTAGCCATACACCCTTCCCTCCTCCTCACCAACGTTTTAATGCGATGAAGCTACTTACTATTTCTAAACATGGACACGAATATTTATGAGTGTGCTGTAAACGGTTTCTGTATCCCCTGGAGCATGCCTGAAGCCAAAACTCATAGACAAGGAGTCAAATTTTAAACTGACAGGAAAACCAGGACTTGCCACCTGGTCCTCAAAGGGCTGCTGCTGCATCCCTGCTGAGGCTGCAGGGAGGCTGTTGCTGCTCTGGGCAAAAGCTCTGGGCTTCTCTTCTCTCTTCCTTGGATGGAAGTAATTGCGGGAAGTCAGTGCTACTCTGTGCAATATCCAGTTTCTCTCCTGCTGATGAAGTGATTGGCCTCCTCAGTTCCCACCACTCTTATTCCAGGATCCCGGTTGCACACGAGCGTAGCCAAAGTGAAAAGATAACGAGCTGGGCAACAGCCAGATAAATATCACAGAATCACAGGGTGGCTGGTGTTTGAAGGGACAACTGGGGATCATCTAGTCCAAAAACCCTGCTAAGAGGAGGGTCAGCTACAACAGGTTGTCCAGGATTGTGTCTGGACAGCTTTTGAGCATCTCCAAGGATGGAGGCTCCACAGCCTCTCTGGGTAATCTGTTCCAGTGCTCAATCACCCTTCCAGTAAAGAAGCTTCTCCTCATCTTCACATGGAAATGACTGTGCTTCAGTTTGTGGCCACTGTCTCTTGTCCTGTTGGACATCACTGTGAAGAGACTGGCACCATCCTCTTTATTCCCTGCTTTCAGATATTTATACACATTGATATGATCCTCTCTCAGTCTTCTCTTCCCCAGGTTGAAGAGTCCCAGCTCTCCGAGCTTTTTCTTTGTGTGAGAGATGCTCCAGACTCTTAATCATCTTAGTAGCCCTCACTGTACTCACCCCAGTAGCTCCATGTCTCCCTATTATTGAGGAGTCCAGAACTGGACACAGTACTCCAGATGTGACCCCAGGCCCATGCATGTACATGAAATGATTTTGGTCCTTCCTTTGATGTTGAGGTCCTTTCCCCTCCCTCATCCTGGAAATGCAACCACCAGAGCTGCTCCCTGCTCTGGGAGGTGGGAAATGATGCAAGGGGCCTGGCAAGGAGGGCTTCCTCCCAGAGGCAGAGTCACAGTTTATAGGCGGGCTTGAGCTCTGCCTTCAGATCTTTCCTGGCTCTGCTCCTGAGAAAACCATGTCCATGAGAAGAGCTGGCAGCGCTGCCGGCTGCCTCCGGCTCCCCAGCCCAGCAGGGCTGCCCACCAGCTTCTGAATTGTGGCTATGAGGTGCCAGGTCTTGGCTACATCACCGAGCTGTTGTGTTACCTCCACGTGCACAATCCCTGCGAGTTACAGGTGTTGTGTGTTTCCTTTGAAGGAGCAAAAGGAGCTTTCAAGATCTCCGATATAACTCAAGGCTAATGGGGGCCAGGAGGAGCTGTGCTGCCCCAGGGCTGCCCAAGCACCGATGATCACTGCAGCCTGGATCTCTAGGTCACAAGGCGCTTTTAAAAATACATTCCATTCCTTCAGATAGCTCAGAGCTTGCTAGTCCTAGCCTCACTTCTGCAGTTAAGCTGCTGAGAGGTTTTTAGGCAAGTCACAATCCCACTGAGTCTCTTAGCATCTGTAAAGTGGAGATAAGAGTATTCAACATCTTTCCAAAGTAGATATTATTGACACTTGAGCAGCTCATGCCCATACATATACATATACATATACATATACATATACATATACATAGTCTTGCAGATACAAGGCATTGGGAGAGTCTTATGCTGTTGTTACTAATTGTGAGTATTTTTTGGCCTTAATTGGTTGTCAATTATTGTTAAAAGAGAGAATTTGCAATTCAGTGTAATGCTACCCTGAAAGGATTTAGTGTCTTTCACAGCCTGTAAATAACTTGGTTGCATTTGTCTGATGCAGCGATGGTAATAGGAAACAGATTTCAAAAGTGGTGCAAAAAGGAATGTGTGGTTCTTCTGACAACAGAGTTTTCTTAAATTTAAACCTGTTAAATCAGCTTTGCACTCATATTTTCTCTGAAAAGATATTTTTAAGTGAGGCATTATAAATGAACTCCTTAATTAGAATGTAAATATTATCACGATGTTTCTGGATCTCCTTTCATTCTAATGAATAAACAGACACATGTCAGGATTTTAAGAAACATTTATCAAGGAAGTATTGGGAATTTGTTCCAAAAGTGCGAAACGACTTTGATACTTTGATGGAGATCTTCCCTCTGCATGCTTGCTGACCCTGACAAGAGAAAAGTGGCACATGGGTTGCAAGGATGGGCACTTCAGATGTATCAAACTTTAACAAAAAAGTATATCATCGTTAAGGTGTAGTACCTATCTGAAGCCATCTATAATACTGTAAGTGAAAATTCATTTGGCTGCAGTAAAGACACTAGATCAACTGTCCCTCTCTTAAGAGAAGCTGCTCAGGCACAGGAAGACTATGCTCTATTTCGTTCATCTTGTTCCATTTCTTTTCCTCAGGCACTGCACAACACTAGAAATATCCACTAGCACTCCACCTCTCCAGCATAAAATAGTTTTTCCTCCCCATCCTATACTTCCAGTGAATTTGTGCTACCAGGAGCTTCCTTCTAGTTGGGGCTAGCTCTCAAAAACAACCTTAACATGAAGGGTTGAGTGGCTCTTGACAACGGTGCCGTAAAGAAAGCACTCTAAAAAAAAAGCAGAGATTTTCTCAGGGATATGGGATTGCTGGTTTGGGATTTCCTCTCATAAATTTCCAATCCCAGCAGACTGTGCCTGCATCCTCAAGCACCACGGGGTTTCCAGCCCTTCTAGGTCACAGTACGGCACATGAAGGACCATTGCTCTTGTTGCCCTTCCACTTCTCATATGAGGGACAGAGCATAGAGCATAGATCCCTGATAGCAAACAGCAAAATTGTCAGTGGAAAATGAAGGTCTTCTGTGGCTGAGGTTTCTTTTATCTTCTCAATGTCATAAAGTCACCGTGTTGTATATGCATGCATATTTTTAATATTCCTTCTTAAATCCCTCAAATTAAAATACTTACTATATCTTAATATAGTAGCAGCTTTGGAAAGACCGACTATGGTGAGTTTTAATATAGCTGGCAGTAGCTCTCATAGTATATGAATCTTGAGTGTAGGCTTGACCTCCACGGAGCCAAAGCAGATATGAATTCCTCAGAAGAAGCAAAAGGAGTCAGAATTCTGGTCTTTCCCATATTTTTAAGCAGACAATTCTTTTGGAATCTCTTGCAGATGTATCCCATTAACTGTCCAGTTATTTAGTAAAGCCACCAAATTACTAAATATTCCCTCAATAAAAGTGCTAGATGTATAAAAGAGCAAGGGAGTTCTCAAGATTTTTCTTAAACATAGCAACAATCCTTTTTTTTTTTTTTAAGACAAGGAATACAGCCAGGGAAAATGAATGTTAAAAAACAAGCAGTGCAAAATGAGGGCTTGCATTTCCAAGCCTCAACATACCACATGTGCCTATAAAATACAGGAAATGGGTACAAATGTGAAGCTGCACACAGGATTAGAGGCACATGAACACATTTAAAGCAGGTGGAAATAATGTCAGCTGGAGCTGTAACATTAGGTTTGTACCAGTGGGCAGAAAGTAGAGTCAATTGTGCTCTATTGCCATTATGATATTCCTGATACAGTGTTCTGTAAAAGAAATCATAAACAAACAATTTCTGGCATTCTTAAACTGGAATACAGATGTTAATTGCATCTCTTCCCATTGCTTTTAAAACAGGAAGGCCCTCAGGCCTTCAGCTCAACTGCAAGTGCTTCCAAGTCCAGTGAGATACTTTGTCAACAAAAGGAGCCTTGGGGAACATCACTAAAGTGACTTCTCTTTTTCTTTTTCTTTTTCTGTTTCTTTTTTTTTTTTTTTTTTTTTTTTTTGTACACTTGCATTACAATATCATGCAAGGCCAACACATGACTTCAAGCTATTGGGAAATCCGTGGCCTGGTACTAAATTATCCTGGAATGAGTGTGTCAGCATTAAAACAGAGATGAGATGTGCACAGGACAAATAACGTGGCCTCTACTGCCCCCGCAGACTCATCCCTGCAAGATCAGCACGGGCAGGCACACACCTCTGGAAAATGTAAAAATGTCCCCCACTTTCCCAACCAGTTCCCAAGGAGTACATATATATATGTATATTAAATAGTGCCTGGCAGATCAGGGTGAGAAGAACAAATATCTCATTTCTTCTCAGACAACCTTGAGACAGGGAGAGCAAAATTTGTCTTTAGTCCAATAAAGGATGCTGGAGGCAGCTGGAGAGCCAGGTTGTCAGAGGAAAAGGGGTCATCCTGGCGCGGAGGATGAAGCGAGAGGGCTCCGACTCCCCTGCATCCTTGGGATGCGGGTGGCTCCACGTGCACAGCCTGGAGCATCCTGCACCTCTCCTGCCAAGCTCCTGTGCGCAGCGAGGATCCAAATCAAAGGCTCTCCCGCCTCTGCAGTCCTGCCTCCTCCCAGCTTAGATTACATTTTCCATGGACTAAAGAAGCACCCATGTCCTAGGGCTTAAAAGCAAAATCTGAAGAATTGATTGGGTCCGAAAGAAATGTGCGCTTCCAAAAAAGACAAAATGTGAATGATTTCAGAGTCTGGAATCCCTTCAGTCGAAGCTTTCCAAAAGAAACTCCAGCCCTGCATCCAAAATCTACTGAGAGAGGGAAAACAAGCAAACTTTTCCCACTTCTGAAGATATGGCATACTTGCCTCAGTGCCCATTTAATGGATAGTAAATTTTCTTCCTCTTTGCCAGATTGAAACACAAATATCCCTTCCTATGCTCTGGTACTGTCTTCCAAAGCACAAATAAAGCACCATCTGGCCCTTCATTAACTCTATTTGATTTCCTTTGATCTCATGTAAACGATAAGAAAAAGATCTAAGACTCCCTTCTCCTCTTTAGACATGTGCATATCTCACATCCGTGTCAATGGGAGCTAAACATGCCTATGGAGAGGAAGAAATAGAAGCCTCGCTGTGTGCTGCACTGTAGCATCCTTGCATGTGCAAAATGGAAACAAAGTGGTCCAAAAGCTAATTCCCAGACCACATTCTTTCAAATCATCCGAGTCTGCAAGCTGCCAATGGAGCTCAGAGAGGATGTAGAAATACCAGGATGCTGTGATAGGACACAACAGGACAGTGAACGTCTTTATTCATAAAGTAAAATAATCCAGTCACTATGTATTCCAGTGTATGCAGCCCAAAAGATGAGAACGAGAATAAGATTTAAAATTCATTTCGAAGATGTCTATAATTTATTTTTATCTACACAATAATAGTAGTAATAGTAACAGTAATTGTAATCATAATCATAATAATAACAATAACAATAATAACAATAACAATAATAACAATAATAATAATAATAGATATTGTGAATTGAAACCTGAGATCACAGAGCTTCCCAATGTCAGGACATTAATTCCCAAATAATTAAGTATTAAGCTCCCAGCTTTATTTAGCCCCACAAAACATAACCCTCACTTCCCAGCAGGAGGGAGCAAGTTCAGCATCCCCCTCTCTCACCACCAGGCTCGAAGAGAAGCAGCTCTCTGCTTTGCACCAGCCACAGGAGCAGAAGGGCCGGAGAGCAGCAGGCTGCCAGCGTGTGACCACATGGGATGTATGTATGTCCCTCCAGGAGAGTCATAGGCACTGGGAGAGCTGTGGGAGAAGGTTGGCACAGATGCCCTGGCATTCCCTGGAGTGGGATGCTCTCAGAAGGCCTTCGCCCCAGTTTGATCCCCAGCGTGGCACCAGCTGTCCCGGGCATTCCCCAGCTCCTGACGAGGCTGCGAGGGATGGATGGGCATCCATAGAGGTGTCGTGTCCCGCAGCGTGTGAGCTCGTCTACCCTTGTACCTGCACATGCACATGTATAATCCTGCACCGCCGCTCCTGGGGCAGTCCCCAGCTTGTGCCTGCAGCCGCGGGACGCACTGGGTGAAAGGAAAAAGAGGGGGAACAGGGAAAGGGGCAGGAGCTGCGCGCTCGCGGGCGGCCGCCGCGCTCCGCGGGCTCCTAATGCGGGCTCTGATGCAGCGCAATAATCAATAACCATCCCTCAGCCTTTGAACACCAGGGGGCTGAGAGGACTTTTCAAGACAAATTCCTCGGGCGATGATGTATACTTCACACTTACTGTGCACTTCCCACTGCGAAAAGGGAGAAAAAAAAAATCAGAGAGAGAAAATGAAAGGATTGCATTTATTTATTTACGGAAAACAACGACCGAAGGATTGCCGAGAGCGGGGCGCGCTTATGTTCAACGGGAAGACTTTAATCGGTGTGCCTATATGTAGGCGCGTATGCGTCCGTTTGTGCATATGCACGGCTCTGTACGTACATACAGATGTATATGTTTATTTTTATGCCTGTACACGCACACACACGCATTCATTCGTTTGTAAAACGTCGCCAAGAGGCTTTAGAGGACTTCAAGGAGAGTGGCTTTAATGCGCGTATCTGGAGTCCCTGCGCGCTTCGCCCGCGCCCTGCGCCCCGGGTAATTACAAGCAGAGCCCTCGCACCGTTTTTAATAACTGTCTCCCTTTCAGCACATCGGAAGAGCAATATATTTAAAAGATATATAATGTATGCAGCACTTGATAGGGAGCTCGAGGGAAATGGTCTCCTGGATGTTCCTCCGAAGGTATTTCGGTCTGGCTGATTGCGGAGGAATTCAATTTCGGCGAGCCAGATCCCTGCGTTCAGGTGATGCGAGGCGCTCTCGGAGGCGGCCGGCAGCCTCGCGCGCGAGGGAACGCGCAGCGGAGAGCGCGCTCCGTGCCGAGGGAAAACCAAGGGAGAATTGGAGGCCAGGCAGGGATCTCCTTTCGCCATGTGCTCCCCACGCCGGAATTCTGCCGGCAAAGGCGCCCGCCCGCTCCCACGCGAGACACTTGTGCCTGCGGGGAGCGCGGCCGGGACGTGCGGGAGCGCGCCTGGGCTTTGGGTGGGCAAGCGAAAAGTAAGGAAAAATCTTAAATAAAAAGCAATATCGGGGCGGTGGGGGGGTTCGCACTGCGCGGGACTCCTGCGAAAATCCGCCCGCGGGACCCCGCGGCTCTGAGCGCAGGGTCCCCCTTCAGATGCGCCTTAAAAAAAAAAAAAAAAAAGGCAGTTAACGAAGGTGCCTTTTAGTCCGCGAGCCGTTTCAATTCCCCGCGCATATAAACACAGGAACGGCCTTTCAAGAAATTTAGACGACTTTGTAAAACACCATCGACTCACACGTTCACACCGAGAAGAGTAGTAAAAGGGTATGAGTGTAGGGTCTGGATTTTATATTTTCCTGTCCTCTGGGGTCTGGTTTTAGATGGAGGGAATTGTATTTTTTTATTATTATTTTAAGATTTTATATCTATTCTATTTTTTTTTCCTTTTCTTTTCTGTGCTGTGCAGGGAACGAGCAACCTCGCAAGGCGAGGCTCGCAGGTGCTCCAGGGCCCGCCTCGCTCCCACCACACGGATTTGTGAGGAGCGGGATGGCGGCGGGCAGGATGGGGACGGCCAGGGGCAGGTTGCAAAGCTCAGGGCTGACCCGCGGGCTCTCGTGTTTCGCAGCGAGCTGCGCGGGGCTAAGCGGGGCGGCCAAAACGCCAAGTCTTCAGTAAGTGAGAGAAGCGGGAAGAAAGCCAGATCTGGGCTGAGAGACAGCGACTTTCGTTGAGAAATTGATCTGCATTTAGAATGCAAAAAAAAAAAAAAAAAGAGGCTTTTTTTTTTTCTTTTTTTTCCCCTTTTACATCTGTGCAATTATTTCACTTTTATTTATAGTTCTTGGTGAAATACCCCTCCCTGGAAAAGAGAGAGGAGCGTTAAGAGCTTTCGTCTCGAGGAGCGGCTTTTCTGACACTCCTCGCACGCGGGCGGCGGTGCCGGTGCCCGCTCCGCGCTGCCAGCCCCGCTCTCCCCCGCAGCTCTTCCCAGGTCTCTTCCCGACCTGAGATTTCCAGGAGAGAGGGGATTTCCGCCCCTCTCGCCCGCATCTTCCCAGAAAAGCCCTTTCTTTTAGACGGAGCAGGGCAGCGTTTCAGGGGACTTCTTCGGGGAGCGCAAGAAATGCTAGCGAAAAGGAGGCCCAGTTATAGCAGCGCTCGCAAAGGCGGCGTCCGAACAGCCTGATGGCCCGGGGACTTCGAGGCCCTAAAGTCCTTAAGTAACCTTGCATTTAAAACATAGATAAGTAAATCATTACATTAAAGTCTTCTCTGACATGATTCAGTATAAAACAATCGAAAAATTCTTAACATCTCCCACTCGACTGCTCCAAGAGGGGAGTTTGCAATTAGCTGCAAATTTCCCCTGTGAGTTAATGACTTAATTCGTGAGGTATAAATTCACCAGCTGTCTTTTCTTCCTGCTTTTCTTTTCTTTTCTTTCCTTTCCTTTTCTTTTTCTTTTTCTTCTTTCTTTCTTTCTTTCTTTCTTTCTTTCTTTCTTTCTTTGTTTCTTTGTT
>JAVCKT010009670.1:0-18731 GCA_032273925.1 Rhynchotus rufescens | reverse complement strand
AGCTTTTTTTGCTCCAGGAGCTTCCCCAGTTTACAGCAGATAGACATATTTTTATGAATACCTAAACAGCCTTGCTTTTGATACGTTCTGAACTTGTGTGTCCACCTTTACATTTCTGTAATTTATTGAGCTTTTTGGCCACAACTTTTCTATATTTCTCCAAGAGGACAAATATACTAGTTGAGTACCACTGCTATATTGAAACAAAGCTCAATAAGTGTTTTTTGGTTTTTTTTTTTTGTTGTTGTTTTGTTTTTGGTTGCACGTCATTTACATTCAAAGTGTAATTAAAGTTTGCTGGTGTTTTACACCCTTGGGATGAGCATAAGCACTGGCAAAACAAGACTACATAAAGCTTGCTTTTAGCATTAACTTGAACATATTTGGGCTTCACCAACATTCCGTGTGAGGAGTAAGTGAGCAGCTAAAACAAATCACTTTGAATATCATCTGCAACTCCCCTGGAGATCTCTTGGCTTACTCCCCAAACTACAGCATATGCAGACATTACACTCCAGGCCTTGCTGCTGGGTTGGCCTCTCCTTGCCCGTGGCCCCAGACAAGTTCATTTACACCCTGTCTTGAGCTACACTGGTCACCACAGGCTGTTTCCAGGTGCTACTGGATCAGTAATTTACATCCCGTTCAATGGAAGCAAGTACTTCTTTATTAGTTAATACACATATCACTTTTACATTATTGATGCATATGCTTAGCTGCGGGGTATGATGGAGAACTCAAATAGAGAATAAAATCAATCCAAATTTCCTGAGTATAAAATCACTGGTTTACATGGTCTGCTTCACTTAAATCCTTCCATGTATCATGCTTTAACTCACAGGTGTTAAATTTTATTATGGTTTCCTTTATGCTTTGTATGAATCATGTATCTTTTACTGTTTTGATAATCTTTTTCAATAAAATGAAAGAGTAAAGCAAATTTTATAGTGAATGAGTTTGATATTTCTTAGCTTTCAGTTTTAAGTCTAGCCCACCAAATGGTGTTGTACCCATGACAGCACAGAGCTGGGGACAAGGAAGATGGCTTCCTTGTCACTTCCTTCCCACTTCGTAAGGAATTTTCTCAACTACTGCTGTGCAATAGCAAATGGTCCTTATAGGACAGCCCTCATTCTCAAAAAACATCCCTGTCATTATGCCAGTGACAGAAATGCCACTAACTTAATACTGAGATTTATACCTTTTGGAACTTAGCTTCAGCAGCTTCTCCGTATATTAAAAAACGCAAAACAATCAAGTGATTGAATAATTTTTATATATTTACTGTAACTTTCAAAACTAGTGGTCAAAAACATTTCAAGAGTAATAAATGCTCATATCATTTTTGAAAGGACAAACCAGTTACTTATAGGAAAAAAAAAGAAATCAATCCTTGTCATTGATTTGCTGGATCGGAAGCCTCAGCTGTAGCGGCTGGCGCAGACGCCTCAGCGACTCCTCAGCCTGTCAGCACAAGGGAAGAGTAACAAACATTTAGGCCATTCAGCCCCTTCCCAGATGGCAGAGGGTGTCCTGTTGTCCCCAGCCCACAGAAATTACAGGTTTCCTTCTCACAAACCACTGAAAAAAGCAACAAACCACAACTTTTCCCCATACGTGATTTACCAAGTAACACCTTAAGCAATAGTTCTTGAACTAAAATTAATGGTCATTTCAATCGTAATGAGGCATTAAACACACAGTTGGACATGAAGCAGGGAGGCAGGACAAGGGAAGGAGAACTGGAGCAAAGTGGGGAGAGATTTGCCCTCCTCTTCCCTGCCATGGGCCGCACCGTTTCTGCCAGGCTCGTCCTGCAGCTTTACAGAATGCAGGAGCCTGCAGGGAAGGCCAGGCCTCCCACCCGGGCTCTAGCATTAAGCTGTCAAAAGCCAAACTCCACCAGACAAGTCTCTTTCCAAGGCAGCGAGACTATATTACCCCAGCAGGGCAGCAGACGTGCTCCTTTTGAAAGCAGCACAGCTGTTCTATTAAAAAAGAGCTGAACATGCAAAATATAAAGCAAAAATATGCAAAATATTTAAATATGCAAAAATGTAGGACTGACAACCTGACTTATTTTTTCAATGAAATTCATGAAGATCTCTTTCTGATGATATGCTAAATCAGTGTGTATGTCAGTGACAAACATACTACATGGTTATTTAAGTAGCTCAAATTGGCTGATAAGTAATAAGCTGTTCCGAATCTAAATAACAAACCTTAAAGTCAAATTTCTGTTAACTTGAGTTTACTGAAAAGTCCTAGTTTAGGGGCCATCTCATTATTTAAGGACTTGGTGTAAATACCTCTGCTAGGTCTTCTTTTAGCTTGTTGTATTGTTGCACGTTGAAACGCTGGCTTTTGGATTTCCGATAGAAGTAGTGGAGGAACTGCCTGTCTTTAGCATGTGGATAAATGTAGTCCTGGAAGAGAAAGCAGGGAACATTCTTGAGGGAAAGCAGGGAACATTCTTGAGGTTAGCAAGAAATATGGGCAGATGTCAGAAGATTAGGTGTACAGAAGTTTTCAGTATAAACTTAGCCTGTTTCAGGAGCTAACCTAGTTTAACAGATACTTGGAGAAAATACTCAGTCTAAAGGAATTTTCAACCATGATAAAGGCACATCTTGATTTTCATGATTGGAGCCATCTGAATGAATGGAAGTGACTTTCTAGGGAATCACAGAAAGTTCAACTGCCATTTCTTAGCGATATATTTAAACGTGTTCAATAGGTGCACTACTGGATGCTCATAAAAGCCACACAGTGGTCTAAAAAGTAGGAATGCCCTAGCCCTTCTTAAAAATCGGTGAGGAGTAAAACTTGCATTCCGAGTTGGCTGTTCCCAACTGTGTCACCTCTTTTTACTAAATGAATCTGACATCTCACGAGTTCTATATTTGGCATTATGGAAGCCAGTGTGGGTTGCTCTTCTGCATAGCTACCTAATAAACAACAACTCTGCATCACACAAAGCTTATCATGAAGGTGTCCATTTTGTGAATAAAGCTAGTATAGGGAAATAGCTAATACAGGGAAACAAAAAGGAAGATTTCTCTAAGCAATATGTGATTTCAGAACTGGTCTGCATTCTGCAGTTCAGTGAGAACCTGCTTTTTATATTACTCAGCAATTTTTTTTTTTTCTTCTTAACAACACCCAATTCACCCCATACTTCAGCTCTCATAGATTTGCCTCCTTTCAAAGTGAAGGACAAGTATTCAGGCTGTGAAGCAGCAGTACAAAAAAGGTAGATATATTTTCAACACTGCAATTGCCAGATTTCCTGCCAGTTTGCCCCTCTGAGCTGTTTGTATGTGAACTCCAGCAAACGAAGGAAGTGATTTGCTCCCTGATCTGCTCCTAAAGCAGCGCTCATAAACCTCCCCAGCACTACTAGCTGCTCTCTCTTTACAGCAATGGGCAAGGTGCTAATTATATTTCAAAGTGATCCTGAAGAAGTTAATATAAAAGGGCACATTTCACTCAGCAGTTCTGACTGACCAGGTTACAATATCTTACAAACAGCAGTTCTGCTCAGCAGCTTGCCCGCAGTTCCCGTGTAACGGCCCCCGGCTCCATTTCCCGCAGCGCACGGCTGGGTTAGCAAACCAAGGGCCCCCTGGATGGCAAGGCTACTGACATACGTGCATCACAGCCCAAGCACTGTGATTTACACAGTTGATTTTCACAATGTTCCAGACATACACAGGAGGAGGCCTTACCTGTTTAGTTAGAACAAAGTAGGCATAAAAAGCCATGGCACTCCCGTAAGTGATGAAGTAGGTGACTGGCTCCATGATATCCCAGGAATAGACCCACCATGTGAGCCACGCCAACGCTCCCCCTTGGGTCGACATCAGAGCTAAGCCCACCCAGAGAAGCCTGGAGGTCTTTGCATCTGCACTGTCTGCAATTCTGTCTTTCATCTAAGGAAAAGAAACAGAGAAGTCTGTTTAGCCAGAATATGACTGCAACTCACAAGCAGCTTTTCAGCTACGCTCTGTGCTGCTGGGACAAACCCTTTTGTCAGGGTTTTCCTCTTACCTAACCACCTGGCCAAGAGAAGAGGAGAGAAGTCCAAAGGCAACAGGTAACTCCTAGCTATTGCGCCCCAGGAGATATTGCTGTTAATCCCACCTTCCCGCTATTGGAGATTCACATCTCCTGGATTTCCTTTTATCATTTAAGGCAGTTCTGGTTAATGCTTTCTGAGCCTGGTCAGAAGCCAACAGTAGCGAGGAAAAGTTGTTCATCCTGTCAGGCTCTTTCCGGCTTTTCCCCTCATACTGAGTTAGCACAGCCTTTCTTACAACGTATTTCATATCTTCTTTTCTTGCATTATGCCAAACTACAGTCCAAACAATTTGGCTGCCCTGGTGATCACAGAAAACCCTAATCAAAGCTACAGATAATTTCTACCTCACTAATGTTTTTTCCCCTCTCCCTCTGTAAAAGGTATTTAGAACTGATGCAGCAAAAGATGACTAAGCAGACTCTCACTTGCCACAAAAAGGCTTGTTTGTTATGGTTTTGTCTAGTTCTCTGGTTTCTACCTGAGGAATGTGCACAGCAGAAAGGATATGAATTGAGCTGAAAATAATCACGTATTTGAATAGACTCTCAGTTACCTGACAAGTAAGAGAAACACACCCTAGCCATTAGTGCTCATCTCTTTGTATGACAAAAGGCATTACTGCTGAAAACAAGCCCTGTTGCGATTTACAGTAAAAATAACCCCCCTTTCCAACCTGTTCAAGAGGCAGCAGTTGTTCTTTCAAATATTCCAGTTTCTGTAGCAATTCTCTCTCTTTCCTGACCTGGTGATCTTCTATGTGTATAGCCACAAACAGTCTGTGAACCAAGGATTTGATATCTTCCATTTCAGTAGCATGCTCACTGCTCAGCTTACCTAAGAACAAAATGTTTGTCATAACCAATTCAGAAGCTTACCCTCTTCATTCTCCTTTCCAGCCCCTCAAAAAAGTAGAGAAAAATCAGATGAAACAAAAGCAAAGAAGGATTCCTTTCTCCAGACAGGTTCCTATTCTCTGAACCTTTTGGATGCATTTCATTGATGAAATGAGATAATAGGGTCATTAAATGTTCATGTTGTTCACGAGTTGTTCAAAAGGTTCATACCTTTTTTAGGAGCTGACACACTGTATGTTTTGCCATTGATAACAAGTTTAAAATCATTCATCAGTAAGACTTCCATCAAGGTTGCATGAGAGACCTTGCTACCATCTGCAGAAGAAAGATTTAAGCAAGAAATCATTTTAATCATAAAAGATCTTAAAGATAGCTTAAAAATTAGCTAGTTGTAGAGCGCTAGACTCTCCAGTACAAGGAAGACAAGTAATCACAGAGGCGCCAGCACAAAAAGCTCTGGAGACTCCTCTTCTACTTTTTTATACAAAAAGGCGCAGGAACGCTATTTACAGGAATGCTATTCCATCAGCAGCATAGAAAACAGGCTAAGACCAATATTCACATCTATTTTCACTAAGCTAGAACTGGAAACAAGGGGGCAATTGAGACCTTCAGTGAGAAAAACTCATTTATTTTTTGTATTTGTTGCTTTTCTCATTCCCCTTCTACCAATCTCCTTTGCAAAAAGCCCTTTCACTCAAAGGACAATATTTGTGTCTGTCTAGGTTTACAGAAGATTTGCCTTTGGTAGATGGAACCCAATTCTAAAATTAATTGGCTCTTTTCCAATTGCATGGACACAGTGCAAGCCCTTCCCAAGGCATTCTCAGCACAGCAGACCTTGCAAGATCAGTACTCTGGCAGCATTTCTGATCTCTCAGTCAGGAAAAAAACATGCATCCAGACAAGAAATGCCAAACTGACATGCCAAACACTAGGATAAATGTGTCTAAAAACTCTGCTGCAAATTCGGACAGCCCAAGGAGCAGGGTGCTCAGAGCGCTGCTGCCGGACGCGCGACGCAGCCACGGTGCGAGGGCTGCTGTGGAGCAGCTGGCCTTCAGCACCTTCGTTTCCTTATACATGAAAGGAGCACCTTCCCCTGTGCCTACGGAGGGGGCCACAGGAGGTGGAAAATGGAAGCTTTGCTCCTGACATGAATAGAGATCAGGCTATGCAGCTTAATGAAGGTTTCTGTATGTAAACGTTTGTTACAGCGCTGTTGCCCCAGCTCTTCCATCTGTCTCCATGTGCCCACCAGAGAAAGGCACTGCTGAAAACCCCACATCTGCAATTATTTATTCACTGGATCTCTGCTGTCTGGTCCCATCTGCTGGGATTTAGATTACAGAACCCCACGAGCGAATGCACCAGCTGGCTCACTGACCCGCTCTGTGGGTAGCGAGGCGAGTTTGGAAGACTGTCACTTTCAATCCAAAATTTGAAATTTTAATGCACTCATTCACTCTTATTTATTTATTCTTACACATTAATAAGACATCAAAACTTAGTTGCATGTAAATTAAGGTGATATTTATAGAGTGACATTAAGACAAATTGCTTTTCAAAGGAAGTGCCCAATAGGCTCTTTGTTCTGCATCTGGCACAACACAGATTAACTTGTTCAATCCTTTCCTCACTGAAAAGCTGAAAAGTATTTAGTTTGTTGTTTTTGTTGCGTTATTGTTTTGTTTCTTGTTTGTTTTAATGTGAAATTCCATCAATGCTTTCAGCAAGAGGATACTTTCTTATACCTAAGCATGCGTGTTGAAATGTGGACAACGTCTACTGAATTTTTTCAGGGCTAGGATTATATCTGCAGAAAATGAAAGAGTATCAAATATGTTTCTATGCCTTCAATTAATGACCAAATGAAGAGGGGAAAAAAAAAAAGAAAGGAAAAAAGTTGCTTGCTGGGTTGCTACTCACTTTAAATATGATCGCAGAGGACAAGGAAAGAGAAATTTGAAAAGATGTATTTATTTAAAAAAAGCATGACAAAGAGAAGCTACTTTAAAATATTAGAGGAAGCTATTTGGATGTAACGAATGTTATATTAGTATGTCCAGCTCTGCTTTTTAAATATGCCTTTCCAAGAGGACTCCAGTACTGATAACTGAAAAATAAAGCTCAGAACCATTCCAAGTTAAAACACAACAGAAATTCAACGTACCTCTTGCAAAGACTTCTGCCTTCTCAATTCCTTTATCTTCTCTCTGTACATCCTGCAGAAATGCTCCAACTGTCACTACCATTGGCTTGATAGTAAACTGACAGCGCTCTCCTCTCGTGGGCAAAGTAAGAGTTACCACAGGGAGACCGTATCTGTAATTAACAGTCACTTCTGGGAGGGAGGAAAAGGAAAGAATGGTGAGTGAAAAAGCCATACTGTAAACTGCAGTTAAACTTAGCCCTTTCTAACGCATGTAATAAATGAAGAACAACCACAGAGTACTATCTGGATGAATGAATGCAGTACTTCCATTTCTAAGGCACTACGTACAACAAGCAGCTAATTTCATCTCACTCTATCCCCCGTACAACAAGTAGGTGCCCTCCTGGTTTCAATGAGGGAGCAGCACAGAGTGGGGATGGAGTTGGGCTATGGGGGGAATATAGGCTAGTGTGACACTAATGCCCACTCCACATTTTAGTCTTTTTTACAGCTTCATTCAGAGGCTGGAATGGAAAAATCTGTTGATGAAGGGAGGAAAGGAGCCGATGGGAAATGTTACCATCAGATGGCACCAGGGTGCTGCAACACGCTCCTTTCTGCTGTGTCCAGCTTGTAGTTTGCCTCAACTGCTGCACCTGTAACACAGACCAGGGAAATTTGCTTTTGGAAAGGTTAGCACACAAGATTAATCTAGCGAAAAGCGGTACCCAGCCCATCCTCGTGGTCTGCTTCTGCGTGATTCAACAGCAGACCGGTATTGCTGGAAAACATCATCACTCAATCAGTTTCTTCTTTTTAAAGGATACAAACATCCCTTCTAGAAAGTACAAGTTTCACTAAAGGTAGAAGACTGCTTTGCCTTCCATGGCTTATAAATACCAAGAACAACGAGCCAACCAAACAAAACCTCCCAACCCAAGCAGTGCTCCCGAAATGATACGAAATATGAAATTACGATAGAATAGCACAGTCCTAGAAACACACTGCTCCCCTGAGCATTAGCTTTTCGCTCCTATTCCAAAGACAGGGCAGTAAAACACATCCTAATGAAACCCATCTTGCCGCCAGCTCTTCACCAGCCGTGCAAGGCGACAGCCCTTGCCCGGCAGCAGAGGAGAGCTCGGCTTCCCCCTGCAGCCCTCGGTGCTGCTGCCTTCCCACGCCGCTGGAGGAGCAGGGAGCGAGGCAACAAACCAAGGCAAAGCCACGGGGAAAATCAGCAGCTGCAACATCCACAAACGAGCTAGGGGGTTTCTTTTTCCAACTCGCACCAGGGGAGCTGGCATCCCCAGCAGGTGCTATTCCCAACACACCGTAGGGAAAATCACCCATCCGGATGCCGTTTCCTTTTGGGTGCATATCATACAAATAGCTGGTCATATTTTCATACATGTTTTCATATGCATTAGACAACTTGCATGTTTCTTTATCTCTAATGAACACATCCAGAAGCTCTCTTCATAGGAATGATGTCAATTCCAGTTTAATTTTCTAAGGGAATCAAACCTAGCAATTAATTTATTATGGAGTAACAATCAATAATTTGAGAGCAAATTGTCTTTTGGGGATAATTATGGGAAAAGTTCAAAAGTAAAAGGAGGAAACAGCTGTTGCCATCTCAGTATATTAACTCTACATAAGTTGCTCAACCATGACCACCAAAAACGAACCAGTATTTCAGACTTAGATTACAAAAACTACACAAAAGGTATTTCCCTTTATAAAACAGCTCACCAAGGCCTATTTTGAAGGCTTAAGCTGATCGAGATTTATGTTGTTTTTATAAACAATCCCACTTGGGTAGAAATACAAGATACTAGGAGCCTTAATAACTACCTATCATCACTTTACAAGTGCTCATTTAGGCTACAGAAATACCTTCCCTTTCCTCAACTTTTCAGTAATTTCTTGTTGTTTACACTGAAAGCAGTTTCAATACAAACTGCAGCTTCAAGAAACATTACTCAGAGTCAGTTGCATCATCTGGAACACCAGTTTAAATTAAACAAGCATAAAAGCCCCATAACAGACATTACTCATTCTGCAATAACACTGTTGGTTTTAGTTACAGTTTCATCCTGGGAAGATAGATAGCAAATACTCCAAGTGTCAGAAGTATCTTATTTATCTCTCCCTCTAGCAATAAAAACAGTATTTTTAACCCCGCTCCCTCAGGGCAAAACGAATGCTAATAAAAGTAACCAAGAGGGCTCTTGGGGCTCTTGCAGCAAAGTACTAATAACACCCTGAGAAATAGGGTCGAGTGGGCTTGAAGCAGCAGCAACGCAGCATTCGGAGGGCTTTTCTTTACAACTGGTCTTTTCTTACAGCACTGTTTAGAAAAGCAAGCAAAACAAGGAAATACAAACAAACAGAGTCCATCCAGCTACAGGCTTGTTTTCCCATACCTTCTATTCATCTCTAAGTGTCTTTCATTCCCTCCTCCTGTTTCAGGTTTTAAGAACAGTCAGTACTGGGCTTAAGTAACTAGATAAACTCTGCCGGTGACCAAAATGACAGCTTTAATTAGCAGCACATGGAGAGGACCGACCATGAAGAACCTCCCGTGAAGGCCCAGCTGGTCGTACTCATCAGCTCCCTGGCACCCCAACTTTACTCGGCTGGCCTTCAATCCATCCTTCATCTTTGCTTCCACTAACTTCCCCTCTTTTACTAACTTTGTGCCCAACTCCTCCCCATACATAACTACTCCTCCCCAGTTTAGTAGTTTGCAGAGGGAGGGCAAGAAGGCAGCAGGTGCTCATCCTTTCCTACAAGGGTCTCAGAAAAGGTGCATCTTCACACACGCAGCTGCTTTCATCTCAGGAAAACAACTCATCTCCTGCGCAGGAATAAAAGCACTTCTTCAAATTGCCAGCAAAGAAAAAAATTTGATTATATTTCAACTGAAAGGAGGCAACAGAAATGAAATATGGGACACAAAGTCAGACTAATGCACTTAGAGATTTACTCAAGCTGTAGTCAGCTCTCATTCTTCTTTTCAGGGACTTTTCCAATTCAAATCACCAGGCAGGTTGCATCACACAAAAATCAATCAATTCACAAAGTGGTACTTTTTTCCAGCACTTCCATGATTTAAAATATAAGTAAGTTTACTTCCCCTCTAATGCAAAAAAGCAGCTTATGATAAACCTACAAAATGCACTTATCTCTTTTTTATGAGTATTATTTTCCTAGGTATTTCTTTTCTTAACTGTGCAGCCCTCCAGAGCCTTACAGCATTATAGACTGGCTGAGGGAAAGAAAAGTGCCTGATAAATGAGACTGACCCTGGGCTTAGCACCAGGGCCCGGCAGAGGCACCAAGCAGGTGGCTGGGATTAGCAGCAGAAGCCCCCCCGGGCACAGCTCCGCGCAGCTCCTCGCCACAGCTTGTCACAGGTAACACTGACTGACGGCTGGCCCTGCCCAAGGGCCCGTGTAAAAGGACCCTCCTGCGCAGCTGCTGGGACACATCAGGGAGCCAAGCTGGGCACTCTGCTCCAGCCTCTCCCTCCTCACTCAACTGTCCCCAACAGTTCCCATTTCCATCTCTTCTGCGCTGCGGACACGAGCCATTCCTTGCATACGTTCCACGCTCATATGTCCTCTCCCAGGTACCCAACTTCCCTAGCATTTGGCCACAAGCCCATAAGGAATCCTAATATCCACCCTACTAAATGGGAAGCAATTCTCTCCTTCATTCCACTGCCCTCACAAAAAATAGCTTAGTGCACTCTTCTTATTTGGCCACAACTATACGTTATCTGTAGTCACTTAAGAGCCTCTTGCAGCCTTTTATTTTTATTTATTTATTTTTATTCCTAGCTTCTCCTTCAAGCATCTATCACCCTGTGCTCTCCAAACTAACAGACTTACAGCAAATTGTCGAGTTTCTCAGCCATCATGCCATCGATCATGTTTTAATGATGAAGTTCCCTCACAGGCTGCGATTTCCTCATTCATGACAAATTGCCCCCATCTCTCCCTCCCCTCTGCCAGCTGGAGCACACCAGCTAGCAACAAGCATTCCTGCAGCATGGAAGAAACGTGGCTCTCAAAGGCCAGCTGCTAAGGATCCACTTGCTCCTTTCCTCTTGGGGAGACCAGCTCCGCAGGAGCAGCCGAGCTCGCCCGAGTTCCCGTCCCTGTGCCTCTCCCTGCTGCACCGCAACACGACGAGCAACTGGAAGGACATTAACTGGTTGTTCAAAGGGAAGCTGCCTGCCCAACACAGCAGCCCATCTCACCGAGCTCTCTGTGGTCACCATGAGAGGAAACTCGGGACTCCGCTCCGTGCCGGGTGCCCACAGGCAGAAACACCCCCACGCGGCCAAGCCTACAAGGCCACGCGAGAGACCTTCCCGCCTGTCTGGTGATCTCCACAGGACCCAGCTCCAAGGGCCATCAGTAGCCTGACCTGGGGCTCTGCAAACTCTGCCACTGCAGAGCCGGTGGCTCTGCAGGCACCTGAGTGCTGAGCAGGCAAGAGCACTGGGGCGGCTCGTCTCAAAGACATGCTTAGAAAAATCCAGCTGTAGCAAAGGCCTTACTAGAACTATGCAAGCAACTACACAAGTTACTTGGAGAAACCAACATCTCCATAAAACAACATTTCTGATTCACTTCTAAGTTGTTTTTCCTGCAATGTTCTGAAGCGGAAGGATCTCAGTCAGCAAGAGCACAGGCTGTTCCAGGGATCCATTATGGGGCATATCTGTCTTCGCTCAGTGATGGCACCAACTTCAATATGAAACACAAGTCAATGAACTACCCAGACACATTCTCTGACACTGCACAGCTCAGTAATTTTCCTCCCACTGGTAATTCAAGTAGACGTTTGGAAGTCAGTTCAAGTGGCAATTCTAGGTCTAATTCCCTATGTAGACTTAGCAGAGTTGCTCTTTTTCAGATCTGTCACTAACCTCAAGGTATTTCTAATCTGACACGGTTAAACTTGGCTCAAGCACCCAAAGTTAGTATAGACTTGAACCCCAGTTCCCTGTTCAAAACCACGGTTAAGCTTATGCTTTTAGTTTAGACTGAAAACGCAACAACTGACAAGTCCACACAGAAAACTCTTAGGTTAGGGGCAAATCTGTTACCCTGGATTTACCTACATTAGAATTCATACAACCATGCAGAAAAAAATCCATGTTTTTGCAACAACACAAATTGAATATGAAGTATCTGTTTGCTTAGATAGGTAACAAAAATATTACACACAATACGAGGACAGCAAACAACTATTTCTTTTTCAAAGAGAATTCTATTTCCTCAGTTTAGTGCTAGAAAGATTTGCCCAGTAAGCGTCACAACATGTCACACGACACCGAACATGCTCCTATTTAAACTGCCTCAACACCATTTCAGCTCAGGTATCTCACAGATAAGCAAATAAAGTGCAGAAAGGCAGAGATGACTCATTTCCTCAAAAACGTGTCTGCCTGGAGGTGGCAGAGCCAGGACAGGGTGGGCAATGCCGCGCAGCACCCAGCGAGCAGAGCTCCTGCTCAGGTCTCAGGTCTCCACAGCACATCCTGGGATGGGAATTCCTGGGCCCAGGTCTCCTGTATAAGCAAGCAGCCTGTTATTCTCATCAGAAAACAAAAAACAGTCCCTCAAAACTCTGCCATTTAAAACACAAAACTAGTCTGTAGGCAGAAGTTTGGTTAGTGCTGGCTGTTATGGAAAAAATCAGCTCCCCAAGTTCTTGCTTTATTTAGCCTCGCATATATTTTGAAACAGAATACTTCCATATGCTACTATTTATTTGCAATTTACACTGATAACTGCATCATATGGGAAAGCAGAAGGGGAAGAACCCTGGAGGTTTTAACTATGTTGGCTGTTCAAATATTAAAAAATAAGTAGAAAATTAAAGCAGCAGCAATGTAGACCAAAAATATACCCTTAGATATTAACTGTGGACCAGTTGATTTCTCTTATCCAATGTCTTCCATAACATGGCTCCAAGAATTCAGGCAGTAATTTCTTAAAGATCAGCATAAACTAAAACTTTTTTTTTTCCCTTTCTCCCTCCAGGAAACCTCTTTGCTTTGATTTAAGAGAGTTCTATAGAGGCATATTGTAGATGATTCAATATTTGGGAGATGACAATCGTAAACTAGCACAGTGAAAGAACAAACCCCCTCTCCCCTCAAAAACAGGCATCCTATTTCTAACCAAAAGGTTTTAATGGACTGAGCCAGAAAATCTCAGCAGTTTAACCTGCTCAGATGAGCAAACTTAGACTAAGTGTCTAGTCTCCAAAATGTCTTCCCCCTGCAGGTACCTGCAGATTACAAGAAACTATTCAGATTCAAAATAGTTTTTTTAAATTGTAGAACATTTTTCCCACTTTTGAAACAATTCTTTTAAGAGAACAAAACACACAAACACAACTCGTTTCCCACACTCCCCCCTCCTTTTTATTTTTTTTTTTTAAAGAACATCCAGTGGCATCATTTGAGCATTGTAAAGTAATAAGATTCAGAAGATGCAGTTCCCAAAGACTTTCAGCTTTGTTTCCGAATATGTTACTACACCTCAGCTCCTCATATCTATATATAAAGAAGGGATAACAGGGAAGGGATAAAAGAAGGGATAACTTTCCACCCACTGAAAGTTTTCAGGGATGAAAAGGAATCAACTCCAGGAAGCACCCAGAGTTACCTACCAGTTACTGCTGCATTCGTCAGCCAAGCAACTGGTCAACCAGGACATCTGTACATTTTGCCAATAACTATATTTTGCTCTAGATCTTGAGGATACTTAAATATCAGTGGGCCAAATCTTACACTGCCACCCCAAATACGTGGTATCACTGCATCCACAGTTACTTTGGTATTCCCACTTAGTTGCCACTCTTTACAAACTGAGACAAATACATTCTGGTGTTACTGATCAATACTCCATTTTTTCCAGCTCTAAGGTTTAATGGATCACTGTATCTTCACCGTGCAGACAGACTTTACGCATTACATGGAAAATGACAATTTTTCAAGTGAGTTTTTTAGGAAGAAATGGCTCCAAGCAGGAAAGATAGAGATTATATACTACACAATAGCAAAAGCTTTCACATGGCAAAAAACACAATCAATGCTTAAGAAATCCCAGCAATCAGAGCAAACCAAACATTTTCTTCTCCTCTTGGCCAAGCTCATCTGCCATTGCTCATCTCCATTATATTCTGCACAACTACCTATTTCCTTACAAAACTGCACAGCAGCCAGAAGGCAGCCCTGGCCAAACAAGTGCAGCTCTGCTCCTGTCTTTCTGCTTTGAAATCCAAGGCTGTCAGCCCCAGGCAACTTGCAGGCAACTTGCAAAAAAAAATCTAATATGATTAAAGAAAAAGATGGTTCACTTTTATACCATAAATAATGCCCTAGAGCTAAGAGCAGAGCATATGCAGGCGGCACTTTTTAAATTTATTAAAGTCATATACTGCTTTTGAGGGACTGTATTTCAAGGAAAAGGAAGCAATGTCAAGTAAGGGCCACCTTTAAAAGACTAAAGCAATAAATCAAAGAACATCTACTGGCCAGAGCTGCACATCAACTGGCAAAGGTTAATGATAGGACCCATGTTCTGCCTTGATCCAGGACAAGCACCCCAAGCCCTGAGCTATGGGAAAACAACGCCAGAGGCACCATCACTACCTCCAACTGCCTCTTTGGTGGAAATATCCTGACTTTCCTTGGCCTAAATTAGAAAGTCCTGAAAACCAAGTGGATTTTTGCTAGTGAACTCCTTGGTTCATTTCAAAACTCTCCTCTGCTAAGGAACAATACTATTTTGGATCAATCCAGCCAGGCAACGCTTGTTGCAGAACCCGAACATTTGTATTCCAGTCTGGATCTCTGGCGTGGCGCCCTAAAGCTAATGGCAAGGAGGGAACCTCGGGTTCTGGATCAGGGCCACACACGGCGAGACGAGAGCGAGCGCTGCCGTGCAAGCGGCTCCGTGCAGCTTGTCACCCTCACCGAGAGGGAACGCAGCCGACTCCCAAGCAAGAAACCCCACGTTTCTGCACTCCTTGTTATTATTCCTCCTAACTACTGGACTTCCAATAGCCTTGCATGGGAGTTTATTAACTTAGAACAGCAACCAGTATTATCAAGAATAGACCTGCAGGCAAGCTACGAGTTAGGCACCTGGGCATTTACTTTTAACCTGCTGAACCCTTAAATTTGCTCATAGTGGTAGGAGTTCTTCCCTCACTCACCCTTTCCAAGTTTCCAATATACTCTTCCAGGGTCTACAAGAGTGGCAACAATTCCATAGGGTTCCTGCTTTCCCATCACTCACCATGTTCACAACGTATTGAACTATAGAGGGTTATGTTCATTTTTGACAGACTGTACATCACACATCGTTTTTGTTAAACTCTTTGTAATCCCTGGACATCCAGTGCTCAACTCGCAAAAACTAGCAGGATCTGGACTCAAAGCAGCAAAGAATACACACAGAGACATTGAGACTTCCTCCACGGAGCTCTCAAAGGGCTATAATAGCCTAAAGAGAGCTTGCTCTTTCAAGGATGTCTCTCATACTCTTAGCAACATGCTCTTAGCAAGAGGGAGAGATCTATCATGTAATTCAGCACTTAGCAAATCCACCTGGCCAACACCATCAACATAATAACAAATACATTTACAGGAAGAAGAAAATAAGTAATCTAAATATGGAATTACTAAAATGCAAGTTTGCCATCTGTTCTGTTTCTCCAATATGTTGCTGCACTGGCAAAATAGATAGTCCTCTTTGCCTATGAGTTTTCTACTCTTCTAGCATGTGAGGTTTTCTTCCTTTCATATTATCAAGAGTAATTTTAACTTCATGCAAATAGGTAGGAGAGGATAGGGTCCAGCCCATGACTTTAAATGCACAAAATTGTCTCTAAAAGGCAGCAATTAGTCTCTGAAACACACACCCACACTGAGACGCTGCTCTCCTCTCACCTCAGGCCAGGACACACAGAGCTGAACCTCTCAAGTGGTGCTGAAATCAGGTATTCATGGTCCAGGCATCTCCTCAGAGCGACATGGCTCCCTGCTAGCTCAATCACTGGCCTTGTGCACTGCAGTTATGTATTAATTAACGTTATTTAAGTTATAGTTGAGTTATATAAAGACTTCAAGGAATCTCTGTTGGGGGCACTGCTCCACACGGCTGATGCTGCTGTAACTAATGAAGGTGCTCACTAACCTGCTGAATACAACAGTTTCACCATCTTCATGGAGCACAAATGATATCAAAATGGCTCGTCCCAACTGCACTGCCTCTCAGCTGTAAACCAAACCAAGTAGTAAATCAACAGAGCTCTGAACAGAGAAATAACCAACATTTTAAAAGGAGAACGCCAGGCAGCGTGGAGACTTGCTGCAGGGGTAGCTGGCTGCGTCAGAGACGCACTGAGCGCAGGGCCTCAGTGTGCAGCACCGAGGAGCGGAGCAGGGTGCAGGCGGGAGCTGGTCAGCAGAGCCCTGGCTCTGCAGCTCAGCCGAGCAGGGACCGGGATGTCCCAAGAGCTCCTGCCCGCCGTGCGAGGGCCTCGCCACGAGGAGGGAGGCACCAGGCAGCGGCATTCGGGTGCAGCCTGTACCTGAGGCTCTGCTTTATCTCGCTCTGCCCCAAATCTCTCTACACGCACCCTGCCAAAGACACTCTCCTTGAAAACAACTTCGTGTATGTGACCAGCTGATTAGGTACGAGCTCCTACAGAACCACACAGCTCAAACAGCAGAAATGCCCAGATGAGGACTTGCACACTCAGGTTTAGATGGCTAGGACAGGCATCAATAGAGAACCTGAAGCAATATGCCTCAACACACAAGCTGATCACATCCCCTCAGCCTATCTGCACGCAACAGGGAATGTCACCTGTGTCCTCCTTTCTCCCCGGCAGGGAAGAGAGCTGAGCTTTTTCCCTACCATCTCTGTCCCTTGCTTCTCTCATCCTTATGCTTTAGTTCGAAACTACAAAGGAGAACAGCAGGGAAAGAGCAAGGAAGGGAAATGAAACCCACAGCAGTATGATGAGAAAAGCCCCCAGCAGCTGTTTTTGAGGTGGATGCACAGTGGCAGACAGAGCTACAAGCTGTTCTTCCTTCCTGCACAAAAGGGTGACAGTCTGTCTACAGCTTTGGCATATTTCCATTAGTTTGCATTTGCTCTCTCATAATACTGCCTCACTTGGGTCATAGGTGAGACCATTTTCATATCACATTCCTCCCTCCCTAAGAAAAGGAAAGGAAAATCTACCTACAAAGACCTCATTTGAGCAGGAGAGTGCAACAATATCATTTCCTGAAAAGATGATTCATGCTCAAGAATTTGGAAAGGAAACGGCTGACCTCAGCAGTTGAGTTTCTACTTTTAGATACAAACTCTTCTGTTAGCAAGAGAGTCTCTCATGAAAGCTTCAGAATACAACCTTCAACCACTTTCCTGCCCCTCGGGCTGCATAACTTCACACACAACCGTATATTTTTATGACCACACTACTAAGTCGTTTGTTTACATACAACCCATTTCATAGTTGTGGATATACATCCCACTTCTTTGGGTCAGTCAAGATCCAAGAACACTCAAGATTCCACTAAAAACAATAAGCAGATAACTTTGCGCATTTCAAAATCCTAAAGCATATGAATTAGAAACAGCTTTTATTTATGCTTTATCTGAAATGACACAAAAAGCAAACAGTGCTGAAATTTCTGAAGCTGAACATACAGGCCTAGAAGCCAAGCATCTTTAGTAGTTTTTTCTATATCATTATAGTGCAAGTTGTTTGATAGAGTCACTGACTTGAAAACTGTGAATGCTCTATTGATGATAAAAGAGAAACAACTGCTAACAATATCCAGCAGCGTCTAGCATGAAGATTCAGCTGGGCTCCAATAAACACTAACATATGTGTATGAGTCACAGGGACTAAAAAAATTAGTGTTTTTAAACCAATACACTGGAATTGAAAAATTTACTTTTAACTACCTGATTAAACTATGTTCTATAATTTTACCTTTTCAAGAGACAGCTGCATTTCAACAACAACAGCTCAAGTTCAGGAAGGAACAAGAGCTGTCTGAAAACTAAACTGGCAATGACAATTAAAGATTTTTCAACTGCTGGATTCCTAGGTCTCCATGGGACACAGCCTCTTTATGCCACATCCTTAGCTCTTCCCTGTTCTTATGTAGTTCCCCTTGTGGAAAATGACCTTTCAACTCCACTGCAGTTGCCATCAGAGAAGCAGCTCTTCTGATAGAATAACTGCACTGCCAGGTCCTGACACTCAGGAGCTGACTGCCACCAGCCAAGAAAGAAGATTCCTTGGGACACCCTTTCACTCCTACCTGCCCGCGCTTGGCGACTCCAGCTAGCATCCTAAAACACCACCAGGCCCTTCAGTTATTCCAGGCTTTCCAACCGCTCAGCTCTCAGGCACACGTACTGAAGAGCACCTCATTCCTGTAAGAATAAGGGTACTCCCAGACCCAAGAGATGGGAAATATTCCTGTTCTCTCATTTCAGATCTAGCTTGAAAGCCCCGTTCACTTCCTACCAAAATGCCCAGAATGGCACACGATGTGCCTATCAGGCTGCAAATCTCC
>JAVCKT010009669.1:0-70673 GCA_032273925.1 Rhynchotus rufescens | reverse complement strand
CCTCCCTGGGCAGCCTGTGCCAGGGCTCGGGCACCCTCACAGTGAAGAAGTTCCTCCTCACCTGGAGATGGAACTGCCTGGGTTTCAACTTATACCCGCGGTGCCACCGCCGCCTCTCCCAGCCCTTGGCAGCTCCCGCACGGAGCCCCGGGCGCCGCGATCGCGACCTGCCCGCAGCGGCTCCCGCGCTCCCCGGGGCGGCGAGACCCCCTCGCGCACGGCTCTGCCCATCTGCACGGGCACGGGCGCTGCCTCTGCCCTTGAAAAGCGACCCGTCCTGCTCCTTTGCTGCGGGTTTTGGACGGATAAATAAATATTACATATGCTAACAGATGGTTCATTAGCCAGTTGTTATGGCAATCAGCATTTCAGCCAATTAAAAATCCTTTTTTGTAGCTTTAAAAATGTCAATGGCAGGAACATTTAAATGCCCAAAGAACAAACAGTTTCCTTGTGGCGTGGCACTGGAACAGGAGGCGTTTCTGCACGTTCAGAGAGAAAGGATGAAAGGAAGCAGGGTGAGATTGGAAAGCCCTTGGTGCTGCAGTGCTGAAGAAGAAAAAAGGCACTGACCCTCCTGTACGGCTTTGTGGGGGAGGTTCTGTGGTGCTCAGCTTGCCTGGAAAGGTGCTCAGCGGGCTGCAAAAAAGCTGCTGATGTGCGTGCAAGCTCGGGCCTGTTTGGACCGAGGAGATGGGAGCCTGAAGGAGATGCCCCTGGTGCTGCACCAGGACACAGCAGTAGCTCCTCTGGCCTTGTGCGGGTTGCCTCTGGTTTGATAAGGAGGACTGGTTTTTGGCTCTTGCCACGGCCCTCGTCCTGCCCCTACACACGGCTCCGTCCTCTGCCAAAGCTGGAGGCTCTGCATTTGATGAGTCACAGGCTAAGCAGGCTTGATGCTGCTTTGCTAATCTCTGCTGCCGATTGCAACCGTTTAGAAGAGCAAAAAATAGCTCCCGCAGACAATCAGAACAGATTATTTTAATGAGAGCTCAAAAATGAAAAACAAATGGCTCAAATGGAGCCCTTAAACGTTTCTACATACGTCTGCAAGGAGCTGTGCAGTGCTTGAGTCAGCAGGTCTGCAGCACAAGGCGGCTGCTCTCAGGACTTGAGTTTTCCATCCCTTTTTCCCCAGTAGCTAAAGTGAACATCCCAGGCGCAAGCTGCCGCTCTCTGCAGCTCCGCTTTGTGCTCGGGATTGTCTTTTAGCTGCTGGAGCCGGCAGTGCCCGACATACATCTGCTCTCGATTCGCTCCATGTAGATGCTCGAGAGGGAAAGAGACATTTTTTCCCATATGTGCAGAAGCGGCAGCAGGTGGAATGAAGCTAAAAACCCTTCAAACTCTTCCTCTTCTCTCGAGGTTGTGTCAACCTTTTTGATAGCTACTATTTGCTTTTCAATGGGTTCTGGCTTTTTTTGTTGTTTTCTTTGTTTTGTTCCAATGCTAGAAGCAGAAAGTGTGTCTCTGGTTCCTCTAAACAAGGTGAAGAGTGGGTTAGAATGGCCAAAGATCATTAATTTTGTTGATCGAGACTGTGTGTTTGCTCCTCAGTGGGGAGAACTCCCAAACCGGCTTGGGTGCGAGATGTTCTGTCCTATTTGATCCTGTCCAGCCTGTGTGTGTCCTGAAAGGGAATTCCACAGACCCCCCGCTGGTTTTTAAGCTGGTTGCAGAAACCAGATGCATGATTCACTTTGAATATGCAGTGGAAACAGAGGAATCCTCCTGGCGTCACCTTTTGTCATTGCTGCGTTATCCAAAGCGCTCCCTACCATAGGCAAATATGTTTTCCCCCCTTTTATTTCAAATATCACTCATGGTTTGTGACAACAGTTCCAAAAGCTTTGGAGCCTCTTCTAGACTGACATAAAAATATCACAAGCACTGTTTAAACATCAGAGGGATATTAGCTCAATTTTGCACTTCAGTGCTACCAAGTGTGTTTAGGCCCATTGGGCATGAATTTAATTTTCTTAAAGGCTGCAGAGAGAAGAAAAACCAGCATCCCTGTCTGAGTATTAGCTGCTGCTCCCTATGGAAACTTATGAAAAGCGTCCCCTTTGTGAGGCTGCAAGCTCCGAATGGCACCGGGATGTGGAGGCAGAGCCTGGAGCACTCCAGAAAATTTCTAGCCAGGAATTTTAAAGAACTGCCTCTTGTTTTTCAATTCTTTGCTGGCTTGGAGACCTAGGTACCCGCCTGGCCGCATGCACCAGGAGCGTGAGGATCGGGTGATGTCACGACATCAACTGCCTTTTTTCAAGGATATGGGAATGTCAATAGTTCTTGTCGTACATGGGAGAAAAATCGCCTTTTAATGGTCAATAGTAATAACCAGTCTGTTTAAACTTTCATGAATAAGATATATACACTCTGTGGTCTATGAATTATGCACGTGGCTCCGGTTCCTTGCGTGTTCGTCGGGCAGGATGTGAGAGGCTGTGGAGGCACCGGGGGGCTTGGGAACGTGGGAACCCTGCAGGCTGGTGGTGAGCGCCCAGGGAAGGAGCCACAGCTCTTGGCTTTGGGCATCAACACGGGGGTAAAACCTGGGAGAATCATCCCTTGTCTGTGTGCCAGCGGCTTCCTCCCAGCTGCCTCCTGCAGGAGCTCCAGTAGACTCAAACGGGCCACATTTGGCCCATTTTCTATGCTTTAAGTGACTTAAAAAACACATCTTTCTTCTCCTCTCTCTGCCAGTTCTTCTTTGGGTCCGCATACCTATATGCAAGGCCACCAAAGGACTTGAAATTTTTCAGAGAGTTTCCAGCTGTGGCTCTGGAAATCCAAACACATCTAATGAAAATGTGCTCGTGTGCGACTTCCAGCCCAGATTTAGAGCCTGCGCTGAGGTGCAGATAAGCTTCAGGAGAGCATCCAAAAATTATAGATTCCTTTCTTCACCGAGCCCAAACATCAGGTCCTTTGAAGCTTGCCCAGGGCTGCTGGGCATGAGATCAGCTGGGGTAAGATCAGAGCCGCATGGAGGAAGTTTTGAATCGCAAAGCAGAGCAGTGGTATTAATAAAAAGAAACGTTAAGGAGGGACTTATTCCAGCGCTACCCTTTCCTTCCAGAATCTGCACACTGTTTATGGTGAAACATACCAAAAAATGAGTGTTTCATAGGAAAAGAGGTGCAGCTTGCAGGTTCCTTTTGGCACAGAGAGCTCTTTTGGACGCTGATGAGCGCACAGATGGGAAAGGATCCATCGCGGTGCTTGCCCAAAGGAGGGGGCCTGGCAGAAGAAGCTGTGAGAGGGAAAGTCCTTGCAGGCCTTAACTTTTGTTTTTTAAAAGTAGGACACTTTCAGAATAGAAATACCTTATTCATAAAGCAAGCCCCCAAACTATCATTTTATCTCTATGCCAAATTGTAATCCTCTTCCAGCTCCCTGGGGTTCTGCCGAAGGTATTTGATATTTTCCTCTGTCCCTTTCTTTTAAAACCCATTTCATTATCAAATAGTGTTAGGGGAACTGATCTGTAATGAGAAAGCTGGCAGAAGTCCCAGAGTGATCAGAGGGGCTGATATTCAGTGAGGTTAAGCTAGTACTCAAAAAAAAAAAAAAAAGTGTAAGTAATTAAAATTAATTAAAAATCATTAAACAAAGCTTCCTTCTTGCAGTTTCGAGTGCTGCAGCCGCTGCACGGGCAGGGCGGCTGCACGGGGTGCCGGGTGGCTCGTGGCTGGAGGATGCGGATGTCTCCATCGCAGCTTGTGGAGCCCCTGTCCCCAGAGGGGAGGTCTGGCTGTGCTGGGATTCCTTGGCTTTTCCTTTCATGGCAATATTGGTGCTGCTGGTGTTGGTACCAGCCCGGGTCGGGGCTCGGTGAGGGCTGCCCCTCTGTGCAAAGCCAGGTGCGTTCCCGAGCTCCTTGCCGAGAAGGAATAGGACAAATCCACACAAAATCCACACAAAATCCACACAAAAGTGGCCACTTTCCAGCCTGTGTGTGAGACTGCTGAGAGCTTCTAGTGCTGCCACAGTATTTGGCAATTCCTGCTCCGAGAAGCACCCCCAGTTTGGTCTGTGGCGTCGATACTGCGGTCAAGGGCATGGCTGCTTCCTCCCCGCGCCGGCCTGGCGCATTGAGCCCCGCTTAGCACCACGGCCCGGTGCGTTGAGCCCCCTTAGCACCACGGCCCGGCATATTGAGCCCCGCTTAGTGCCATGGCCCAGCATATTGAGCCCCGCTTAGCACCAGGACCCAGCATATTGAGCCCCGCTTAGCACCAGGACCCGGCATATTGAGCCCCACTTAGCACCACAGCCCAGCATATTGGGCCCTGCTTAGTGCCATGGCCCAGCATATTGAGCCACGCTTAGCGCCGTGACAGGCCGAGCGCCCGCTCGCGGGTTGCCATGGCAATCGCCTTGCCTCTCCTCATCGTCATCATCGTCATCATCGTCATGGGGGCTGCAGTCACTGATGAGGACTCGCTAATGGGGCGCCCACTCTGAGCCCGTCTCACCGCTGCCCGGGCGGGCAGAGCTAGGCTGGGATTAGGGCTCCCAGGAGAGCGTTAACTACAGAGCGAGCAATATTACGAGAACACTGTAGTATTATGAGAACCTCTGTTGTAAATAACCAGAGTTTCTGCCTATTCTAATCGATAAAATATTGTTTATAGAAGCACTCGATGCTCACACAGCTCCCGTTAGAGGTCTGTCAGTGTTTTTATAAACCCTGCCTTTCAGGTGGCTATAACTTGGCTGTTCAGAGCCCCCATCTGCTGTAACGTGGTTTACAGACTGTCAGCCCAGATGTAAATCAGATTGGCCATATTTAAGTTTTGTAGCTTCTGTTTTTGCCGTTTCCTTAAAACACGAGTGGCTGTATATGACTTTTTTTTTTTTAAATCCTGCCAAACTATAGTTTAATACAGCGGCTGCAGAGGGTGGATGGATGTATTTTTGCAGTTAAACCATATTGATGTCTTCTCATATGTGGGGAGAAAGAAACAAGCAAACAAATAACATGTTTTGATAGATTCACGCTATCTGCATTTAAAAGCAAAGTGCCACAGAGAAAGCACAATAACTACATTTCATAACTCTCGCTGTACAAAGCCAAACGGGGCAATACCACTGTAAATTATTTCCTCCTGCTGCCTCCATTTCAGGCTCCTTACTTTTCTGTATTTTGTATCTCTCGGCTTTTCAAATCACACCAGACTGAGATTCAGGGCGTGTAGCAAGCCAGACCAAATCCCGTATTCAATTCTCAACATATTAGTTCAACCCTCAAAGCATTATTTGATTTATGGAATGCTAAAAGAATACAAATAATTTGTTCTTGTTTTCACAAGATTAGCTGCCAGCTGCTAGAAATAGCTAGAAATAAGGCATAAAAGGTCAGTGTTTGCTGTTGGGTGAAAATTTCCTTTAATGCTTTATTTATGTCAATATTTTTGTTTTTCATACAGACTATTGTTATACACTTGCCTGTTTATTTGCTTGCCCAGTCAAAGGCCAACATTTGCAAAATAGTCAGAGTTGTCGGAATTGTCAATAGTCGGAATTGTCTTTTCCCACGGAGCAGTTTCCTACCGTCCTACGTCGCCTCTTGCTCCGTCACCTCTGCCGTGGGAAGCCCTCCCCGTGTGGGACCTGCAGGACAAGCCGGCCTCGCCGCTTGCCTTGCAGGGCTCTGCTCGTCCGTGCACAACAAGTCCTCGGTTTAGTGTTTTCATGATTATTTATTATCGTAAAATTACTTCAGGAGCATGCAATTAATTAATCAGGTCTCAGACTGTTATCCTCGCCTTGGCTCTGGTTTGATAAGGTTTCTGACAACAGAAACCTGAGATGAGAAAATAGGAGACTTGTACGACATGGGGGATGTGCTGTGGGATGTCCGTGTCCTACCTGTATTTCTTCTCTGGATTAGTGCACATATTTCTCATTATGAATTTCTCATAGGAGGTTTTCTGCCCTTGGCTGACTCTGGCGTTAGCTCTGCCTTTGAGGGACACGTGTGTGTGTCCTGCTGCCCGGACACGCTCAAGCAAACGCACACAAAACTCGTGGGCATTATTGAATGCAATGGATGTGGCTGAGGGAGAAGAGCTTTAGGAGAAAGTGGAGCTGTCGTCTTCCTGTCCAGGGCCAAGTTTAAATTGAAGTGAAGATGAACGTCAACATAGGAGCAAAGAAATATTTTTTAAAACGTTATTTGTATTTGCAAAAGATTTGGTATCTGGGAAAAGCATGTGGAAGAATAACAATAGAGAACAGCAGCTTCGTCTGACAGCACAGCTGAAAACCTATTGACTTGGAAATGTCTGTTTAAGCTAATAAAAAGGACAAAATATTCCATTTTTTTTAAATCATGCAAAACTCTGTCCCTTGAAGTCAGTTGATTTAGTACAATTTTGTAACGGTGGTGTTTGAAAAAAAAAAAAAAAGGTCTTTGCCTAAAAGAGCACAGGCTCTTTTAATGTGAGTTGTCATCTTAATAATTCCATATCATCAAGCCAAAAGATAGTGTCTAAAGAAAAAAAAACTACAGCAGCTTAAAGACTCAGATACAGTCACCTACCAAATTGCTCATGAATGTGCTATTAGTTGGAGCTAAAAGTTAATGGAGAAGCTGCCTGGCCTCGGGGGAGCAATAACAGGGTAGGACGTGGCCGTGCTTTAGGGCACTGTTTGGAAGTTGGTCTAAGGCTGCGGTGATCTGAAGGCAGCTCCCATGTGATGCTCGTTTGTTGATCTAAGTGAGATAATAGGTTTTTTTGTTGACTAACTGAGATAGAAACCTGGTGAGTTTCAGAACCTGTGTGAAAACCAGCTCCGGATTTATTGTTTTTATTGTAGAAATGCTCAGAGGCCTCAACGGGAGCAACGGGGAGCTGCTGTTCATTGATCTGGGGCCTCCATCCCTTTTTGCCCCCAACTGTGCGGTTCCTGAAGGGTCTGATTTGCGGACCTGGCCTGGACCTCGCGGCCCGGGAGCCGCCGGGTATGTGCTGCTCTGTGCCCGGGTGTTTCTGCAGGAAAAGGAGGCTCTCCAGGCGGTGTGTCCAATGCAAGGGAGCAATACATGAATTTCAAATTGTCATGGATATAATAGAACAACAGCAGTGAAGCAGGAAGTTGTCATTGTGGTAATCCAATAACATACTTGGGAAAGTACAAGCTAGCACATTGAAATTGTGATAGAGAGGGAAGGAAATGATATTAATAGCTCTAATAAGCCGCCTTTTATTTAATGCTGGTAAAAATGGATGTCTTTGCTGTTATAAAATGGGTGATTAAAGTAGGTGTTTGATTGTTTCTGAGCACAGACCTTGGGCTGTAGGCAGCAGCCCGTTGCTCCAGCCACGTCTCAGCTGCATCCCTTAGCTTTGGCAGCAGCGGGTGATCTAAATGCCAAGTGTCTCCTCTCTCCAGCTCGTGACACGTGCAAGACGCGGGATGTCTAGCGGTGCCTTCATGCTGCAGTTATCTGCACAGGGTTGGCCCAAAGAGGTCTGGGAATGCGGAGAGGGGAAGGGATGCACTTCATTTGTGCTGTGCAGAATGCTGTGTCTGTGCCGAGGTCGGATTCCGGGGATATTCATTCCCTTAGGAAGAATAAAAGATACGACCAACAGACTCCATTATTATATGTAGTGATGAAACCTAATTGACATAGTGATGGAGTGAGAGCCTTCCCAAAGATTTGCTAAAGCAAGAGTGAAAGACAGTCACCTTACTGTGACACTAGGGAAGGACATGAAAAGTAGCAGTGAGGGAAAAATATCTGCATTTGTCCATCAAATTCACACCCGGATTGTTCGGCAGGAAGAGAAAAACTCGGCGAGAGCAGCCAGCGGTTGGTGGGTTTGGTGTTTGTGCTGTGCTCCACCTCTCCAAAGTCATTTATCACTAATTCCATTGCTCAGAGGGCTTTAGAGCATAGGCTGTGGAGCTTTAGCACAAGCAGGAAAAAAAAAAAGGGAGGGATTAGATTAGAGGATTAGACATTAGACATTTATATGAATATGAATAGTCTTTGCAGCTACATCAGCTAGGAGAAAATTACATGGGGTTGATAATCTTCATGCTTCAGGGCGTAAGCCGATCATGAGAGCTGGTCAAATTATTTGTTGTGAGCCATTTATTTGAAGAATTTAGCCCTTTTCTGGTTGTGTGTAGATCCTGAGTTTTATCAGTATGCTTTTATTCGGACTGTTGGACTGCACTTTGCATGGCTGGCCTAGGCTGTCGCTGGTTTCCCCGAGCCATCTCCTGCCCAGGGTTTGTTCTGGAGGACTGGAGGAGACGAGGGAGCATCCCGAGCACCCCGTGTCCAGCACCGAGCTGGGAGGTGGCGCTCAGCCCGCTCCCTCCCACCACATTGCCAAGGCCACGCAAGGCAACCCCTGCTATCCATCACATCCTGCTTCCTTGCTGCAATTAATAATTCCCTGGCAAAAGCTGGGAAATTGCTGCCAGTTAGCATTAGGAAATGAAAACTACTAATGCAATCACGACGAACAAATAATAAATCAGCTCAGGCGAGCCAGAGCAAAGGCAGTAAACAGGCGGATGCCCAGCGCTGCTGGGGGCTCCGGGCGCGCGCGGCTTGAGGATGCACACGGCAGCATTTCCCTTGGGTGCTGCTGCAAGGGCTGGGGACACCGCACGGTGCAGCGGCCACGGGGGCTCCCGGATGGGAGAGGGTCCCCGTAGCACCCCCATGGGGTTCTGCTGCCCAGCTTTGTGGCCGTGGAGCCCGTTGGCTCCTGCAAACCCTTTCCAGGCTTCCCGGCAGTGCCCAGTGCTTCCTGGCCTGTCGACCTGGGCAAGATGGGAGCCAAAGTCCAGGGAAGATGGATACGAATTAAAAGCAAATTTAAAAATGTACAAAGGGCCAAAGCACACAGTTGAAAACCCATTAGCCTCTGATGTATAGTTTTGTGACCCAGGACTGTTTCCTGCGTGCTGGAAGTGGTGACAAAATCTATTAGCCGCGCTAGTCTGTTTGCAGAGGTGTGTGGCCGCCCGGCCGCTCTCGTCTCGCTTCAAGAAATACCCCCGGCCTCTTCCCATGTGTAATTTAGGGCAGCACGAGAGAGGCTCGAGCGGGGTCCGTGCCCTGGCCCCAGTGCCACCACGTCACCCTCTCCGTGCCTGCCCTCTGGGTGCTTCTGTGCAGCCCCTCGCCCGTTCTGGTGCCCGAGTCCTGAGCGCGGGGTGGGAACCATCCCAGCGACCTTCCCTGTGAGCTCCCCGACCGGCAGGAAGGGGGAAAACCCAAATATCGCAGGAACAAAAGCTCCAGGAAGAACCTCCACCTAATCAATTGTTTCTTAATAGTCCTTAAAGATTTCATTAGCTTAATTCCACGGGCTACAGAGTCTCTGCTAAGCTCCAGCTGCATTAAGATTTTAGATTCTATTAAGATGAAATCCTAAATGAAGCTGTCAAGATGTCCCTCATTATCCAAGCATCCCCCTGAGGCAGGTTTGGGTGCCCAGCGCTGTGGGTTTGCGACCATGTCCCAACAGAGGCCGTTTCTGTATTTCTGTATATGGTTAGGGTTAGGGTTAGGGTTAGGGACTGTATTTCCTGCAGCGCGACGTGTCCCCCCGGACCCGTCTGACATGGCAAACCTGGGAATTCCTCCAAGCCTACTCAGGTATTTGCTCCGTGCCTTTTACGAGTCTGTGGTTTTTCTTCCTTTTTGCCAGGCTGGTTCTGTCTAGCCTTTCATTAAGGCTCTGGAGAAAAAAAATCACACTCTGGTTGCAAAGAAGTTTATGCAAGCGACAGTTTTCCTAACACGTCTGTGTCGGCTCCCAAAATATTGTAGAGGAGGAACGTGTGTGTGTGCGACTCTGCAAGCAGCCACTGCCTGCACCTCCCCGTGTCAACGCCAAGCAAACTGCACCCACACAAAGCGGTACCTCTGGTCTTGGCTGCGGCTGCGACACGTAGCCCGGACATGGCAGATTCACTGGGTGCTCCTGGGAGCTCCAGGAGATGTTCCCTGGCCCTCACGGTGTGGATGGTGGGGATGCTGTGTTCCTGGTGCAAGGTGGCCCCGCTGTTTGAACCCCTGGACATGCAGTCATCTCCTGTTGCTGCTTCGGGGAATGCAATGAGCACCCCAGCCTCTCAAAGGCTGCACGTGGGAGCAGTGAGGGGACAAACTTCAGTCAAGACTAAGGGTTTATGCCTGGTTTTGCTCAAAACTGCCCGTTAAACACCAAGCAAGAGGCAAAGCAATGGGAGTACTAAGTGGGTACCGACAACACAGCACCCAGCAAAACCAGCATAGGGATGTGGATGTAGGGACTGGTTCCTTGTGTGGAGGAAGCAGTCCCGGGGATGTCGCTGATGGGAAAAGAGCAGGAGGAAAATGAAGCAGCGCTGGGTTTTGCTGATCCCCAGACATGGTGGCACGTGCGAGCTCTGCAACGCTTGGCTGCCAAGGTGCTGCGAGCTCAACGGTTAACAAGAAGAAAAATGGTGTTTCCGCTGCTCCGCAACCTGCTACCGTCACATAAATTGAAACCGACAGAATTACCATTGATACAAATTAAAAACAAATAAAAAGGGTACACAGAACTGATTCGCAGAGTTCAAACTCCATTACCAACTGATTTACTGTGCAGTGACCTGTGATTGTTTGCACTGAGAAGGTACCGCGCTGCGCTCCTCTCGGCCTCGTGGCTACGGCTCCCACCAGTCAATAAGCTATTTAATTTAATGGGAAACAGTATTGACGGACCTGGAATGCAGCTCAAAAGAAAAAAAAAAAAAAGAAAAAGGAAAAAAAAAAAAGATGCAGCTGCAAAGAGCAGATAAAGTCTTCAACTCAGGGGTTCACTCTTTGGGTGTTTTCCTTTTGTTATCTCATTAATTAAAGTCCCGAGAAGTCTCAGCTGGATTTGGGAGAGTCAAAGCTTTGCGGGAAAGGTGCTGAAGGGCTGATTACCCCGGGGACGCGGGGACACGGAGCAGATAATGCGGAGTACAATGTAGCACCCTGACCTTTCACGGGAAACAAATCCGCGCAGAAACAAAGTTGTTCCAAGGAAGAACCTGTCAGGCTCATCAAAGAGAGGAGGATTTGGTAGGCCAAGTTTCTGGAACAAATGCAATTGTTCTGCTCCTGCTTAACTGCTCTCTCTGACAGGGACTGGTGATGGGGACCAGCACCTGGGAGGCTGCCCAGTGCTGCTCACCTGCCTTCCTGGGCGCTTCTTCTGGGTTTCTTAGCAGAAGAAGGTGCTGCTCCTAGCAGGATGAGTCGCAAAATGGCATTTGGGCTCTTGAGTTCATGCTCTGCCTGGGGAACAGCAACGGTGCAAGGCATGGAGCCAGGGAGCCAGCAGCCTGCAGCGCGTGCCCAGCCCAAGGTAACTCTGATTTCCTCCATCGTGTTTCACAGCTCATCTGTAAAATGGGAACCGTGCAGCTTTCCTGGCCGGCTGAAGTGCAGGGAGGTGCCAGTTATTAATAAACATTCAGCTGCACAGCATCCCGAGGAGAGCCTGCAATAGTAATGACAATTATTATTATTCTAATCACTCATTTGGCTGGTTGGATTTGCTTTTCCTGAGCAGGCGTCTTGCTTCCTCTTCCAACAGCTCCTGTAATTTCTCTCTACATACGTGCACGTGTGCTTGCAAATGAATCTTCCGGATCCTCTTTGTCCAGGTGCGCGGCTCACCGAGCCGGAGCCTGTCCCGGGAGCAGCCCCTGGCCGCGCTCGCGGCCCTCGCGCCGGGAGCTGACAACCCCAGCTGCCATTTCTATGGCAACGCTGCGAGGCTCCGGGATGCAGGTTGTATCTGCGGTGTCACACACACACACACACCTTGGGAAGGGGCACGTCCGTTCCTAACCGGGGCCGCGCGCGCGGTGCCCCGCTCCGCGTCCGAGGGGAAAGGGGGCACATGGCCAGAAACGGGCAGTGAGTGAGATGTGACACGGAGAGAGCAGCAGCAGCAGGCTGGAGAGCTCGTGCCTGACGAATCCCGTTCAGAGAGCGCAGAAAATCGCTTCGTGAATATCCGCAGAAAATTAAGGTTTGGAACGTGGAAGGAAATCAGGAAGAGCTGAGATTGCTTGATCAAGCTTGGCTTCAATTTTTGAACTGGTCAAGGCAAAAATTGTAACCTCTTAGGCTCCTCTGTGTCCCTAAACTCATCAACATGACGTAGTTGGCAGCTCCATTAAAGCTAACCACCCTCTTGGAAGTGAATTTGCAGCTAATAAAGTGATAAGTTGGTGCATAAACTTCAGTGGATTGCTTCACGTTTTCAACAGTTAGCAGCCTGAGAAGAAAACATACATTAAGGAAATCGGAATAGCAGGCTGGATGAGGTGGAATCAGCCAGAGGAGCAGAAGCTGGGGCTAATCCACGTCTTTAACGCCGCTCCCGTGCCCCTGCACAGCACCGGGCGCTCGGCACCGCTCCCCGCGCCCCGGCCGCGCTGCTGCCTCTCGTGCAACTCGAATCCCATTGCGAGGCAGAGTCCACGAGGAAGACGCCGCGGAAAACAATGGCATCAACAATCCGGAGCATATTGTGCTTTCCCTCAAAGCAAACAAACAATTTGCAGATTTGACACGGCATGAATGCTAATCTCTATAGACGGCAATTGGAGAGGGCCGTTCCCAGATGGCTCCTCAGCCATGCCAGGCTTTGCTGGTATTTATACGTTTTTTCCTTTGTGCCACGCACAAAAAAAAGAGAAGACTGCAGGCTATGTTATTTCAACTCTAGGGAGGGAAACAAATCGGCAAACTCTGCCATTTGCTGTAAATTGGCTGCTTCTTACTCCTGGAAATGCTGCGGGTTGAGCGAGGATGAGTTGTTCCCGCTGAAGGGCTCCGGAGCGGGGCAGGAGGACGGGCGGGAGGACGGGCCGCTCGAGGCGCCACTTCCGATAAACGGGATGCGGCAGGAGGAGCAGCGGCACCCCGGGCTTTCCCGGGCTTCCTTATTGAGGGGGCTGGCTAAGGCAAGGTTTCTTGTTTGGGAAGCATTTTTTTGAGGGGGGAAAAAAAAGGGAGGAAAAACAACAGGTTGGGAATGCAGACACAAAGGAAAGCATGTCAAATGAGGCAAAACTTTGATCAAAATTGAAATCCAGATTAGCCTCTAGCTATCTTCCGCACGGCGTGCATTCTCCCGGCTTCTTTTTTATTTTTTTCTTTTTTTTTGGAAGGAAGGAAGCACCTGCTATGAGGGAGGCCAATAAATAGGCAGCATCTTGGAATCTCAATCTAATCTCATTTTCCTTGGCCCTGGTGCTTTGCTTTTGCAGGTTTTGCAGGCTCTTGAGAAACATTCCATCCTCTCCTTGCAGGTGCTCGGGGGTGTTGCGTTGACGGGATTTTTGGGGCCGCTGGCACCCGCCGGGAGATGAGCTAACAGGCGGGAGGGTGGGATCCTAATTAGCACATATGGAAGCGGTGTTGCATTTTGACATTAAGTTACATTATGCTGTGACAATTATTCTAGTTTAATGAAGAGAAAAAAATTGTTTAAAATATGTTAAAAATCAGCCTGTTCTGACACGACATACAGCTTCCCGATATGTTTGGAGCATCCTGGAGTGTCAGCACGAGTATGGCTGGGTATATTTTGTTAAAGTATGAAACCAGCCCATACAGTGCCCATGTGCCCAGTAACTCCCCCTGCAATGGGCACAACAGGAGCCTGCAGTTGGAGCTGCTGTTTTATCTTTGCATTTTGTGTTTTTTTATTTTTTTTTTTTTAATGAATATATGTTGAGAATGATTAAGATTGTCTACCTTAGTAAACTCTTAAATAGAGTAAACCCAAAATCTCTTTTGAGACTCACGAAGCAGTAGCTGGTCAAGCACATAGTTCTGCATAAAGAGATGCTATCAGCTGGCAATGATTCCTAAAACAGTCTTAGTGATTTCACTTTTATTAAAAAGCCCTAGGTTATTTTTAGGAAAAATAAAGCAAATAGGATTTGATGCAAAAGCAGAAGCCTTGGCTCTGTTTCTGTCATTAAAAACTAATATCCTGTCCCGGTTTGGGATACCATGTCAAGGGGATGTCTCTGTCCTTGCTAGTTATAGTGTCGTGCAAGTGCAGCAAGGAGGTTTGTGTCACCAGTACAGGGACTGTCACAAACGACCAACATATCTGAGGGGAAGCTCCCAAAATCACAGCAAAACCAGGAGCTTCAGGAGGCCTAACCCATGGCATTGGTGGCTGTAGGTGATCCAGCAGCACCCTGAAGCACCTGGACAGCTTCAAGGCAGCAGTGTCTATCTCCAAAGATTAAATTCATGCAGTTAATTAGGTGCTGAAGTGGAGCACACACACCCGTGGAGGCCGAGAGCCCGCATGGGCTGCAGGAACTGCAGTGAACTCCTTTCCAAAGCCTTAATGTTAAAGGCTCATCGGCACAGCTGATAGGGAGACATTCCAACACCCCGAATAGCCAGAGACCTCTGGCAATGCAAAATATTTACTCTTAGGCTGCAGTTGGAGCAGCAGGGACCCCTCCCGGGCCTCGCTTATTAACACCATAACTCAGCAGCTCTCGCCCGGCTCCGGGAAAGCAGTCGGCAAAGCCGCAAGGACTCGCAGGCAGATGGAGAGGCTTCAGTTCTAGCAAACACAGGCTGTGATCAGCGTTGGAGCGGGACCCCAGGCACCCGCGGGCCGCCCCGTCTGGAGCCCCCCGCCTGCCCTCGTGCAAGGGACAGGGCTCCAGAGGCCACCTAAATGTTTGATTTCCCTTCTTGTTGGCTGAAGGGAAGGATCTAAACACTTCTACTTGAAGAAAGTGTGTTTTTTATTTGGTTATTTTTATACTACCTTGGAGGATAGGTTTTGTCCAATGCAACCTGCTTTTCTGTCAGTGGGATATTACTTCAAATCAATCCAGCTCCAGCTACCTTAAATCAGTTCCTCTGATTATATCTTGGACAACTAAACAGAAACCTTAGCCTTGCAATATCTTCTTGCTGACTTAAGTCATTTGTTTCAGACCTTTCTTTCTACAAAGAACTTCTGGCCGAATTGCTTTCAAGGCAATATTCATCCTTAACTTCATCATAAAGCATTAAGGAGAATTTAGATAATCAAATTTAAGTCTTCATCTCCTAAGAGATACATACAATCCATACTGTGTAATTACTTCTCTTTTCAGAGGGACTGTCATCATTTGATTAGTTCAGATTAAGGCTGATCCGGAGATAGCAGCAGGTCCTGCTTGGTACCATCCATCTTCAGGCACCCAACCAGTGCAAAGATGAGAAGGGAAGGAGCACTTTGCCAGGAGATATAATGATGCGTAATCAGATAATATAATAGACATTGAAAAAAAGGTTGAATATTAAGGGGAAAATGCTAACACTAAAGCCCAATAGCTTGTGAAAGAGTCTCCCAGGGGAAAGAGTGGAAGTTCCGTCAATCCTGAGTAATTTAATATTGGACTGACCAAAGCAGGAGATAGTGAACAGAGTGAACAATACTGCATTAGCGGGAAAGAACTGGTGACCTACAGGATATTCCCACTATTTAATTTAGTATCAGTGTATAGGGAGCACGTGTTTGTCTGTGTAGGCCTTGGAACAGTAAGGCCAAATGTATGCCTTAAATCCTGTGAAAAATGTTAACTCAATCCGCTCCGGGCACCGACTTGGACCTCTTGCCCAGCCAGGACCGTAATACACACTTACCCCGGGGGGTGGTAATTAATTACTGTTTCTGGATCACTCAGGAAGCCTTTAATCCAAGGTGCTAAATAAATGCAGAGTTTTATTACAGAGAGCATGGCAATTTGGCTCCAGCACCGGACCACATGCGGCTTCAACCTCCTCTTCCTTTCTGCCCCGTCGCCCTTGCTTATTCCTTGCTGCTGCCCCAGCTTGCAGCCCTGGCAGAAGGGAGGGAATGTGGCTGGATGTTTGAGCAAAGCTGAATTTCACCCTAACCTTGTGACGAGAAGAAAAACATTAATTTGATTTAAAACTCTGGCACAGATGGTGATTTTTTATTATAATTATAATACAAATAATTCCCCTGCTCTCCCCCTCTTTTTTATTTATACTGGAAAGAAGCAAACTGATCAAATTAAATTAGAATAGCCTGAACATTTAATTAATATTTATTAAGATTTTAGTGAAGGAGACGTACTTGGAACAAAAGCTTGATTATGGGTTTAAACCTTCTTGCTTGGAGCCTGACCTTTTCCCATCGGGATGCTCTGCAGCAGCTCGGGAGCAGCTGGGACCGATCGGCAGCCCCGGCTCTGCGAGCGGCAGACGTTGGGTTTGTGGAGAAAGGATCCGGACGGTGCGGAGCCACGTTGGCTGTTGCTTTTAGCACGATCATTGGAGCACATTTGCTGCCACAGCTTTAGTTTACTTGTAGAGAATGCCTCAAATTCCATGGTTGGCAAAGGGGAAGGGGATGGGGAAGAAACCAGATGGAAATTGGGCGGGAGCTCAGCACACGCGGAGCTCGGGAGGAGCGGGCGCAGCTCCCGGGCTGCTCTACCCGCTGAAGGCAGAGCTAGAGTTTTCCTTGGGGAAGCCTGGGAGTGCTGATTTATCCACATTTCTGCATGGTACCCCCAAACCTCCATGGAGTTTCTGTGGCGTGACTGTGTTTGGGGGGTTTGCGCGGGCTTTGGGGTCGATGTTTTACAGGGTTTTACAGGGGTGAGGAAGGAGCTGTGCCCAGCTGAGCATCTCTGAGTGCTGAAAACAGGCGCCTCGTGCTCAAAATACAGAGGGATGAATCGGGATAGAGAGTGATCAATTCCTGCATGTCTGTGCAAGTCGCATGGATCTTTTCGCACCATCATTTCGTTCTCAGGGTTTTACCTTCTGTCGCTCCTCCGCGCAGCACAGCAGCCCTGACCCCTCGGTACCCATCTCCCTTAGCTGGGGTAATGCTGCCTGAGCCCGACTGCCTTTCAGAAACAGAAACAAGGTCAACAAACAGGAATCCCAGGAAAAAAAAGCTCTTGTGGGTCATTCTGGCACGCTGCTCCCCGCCTTTCCGTGCCCTGACTGTACTTCTTGGTCCAGCTTGCAGCGTGGCATCGATTCTGCCCTCGCTGTTGGCTGGGCAGCCCGCGGCGCCAGTGCCCTCTGCTTTTGTCTTGCAAAAGCAAGAAAAAAAAGACGAATCTAAAAAGGAAAAAACGGGTGGAAAAGACAAATCCCGGCGGGCAGTTGCGTCCCGCGCGGCCGCTGCTGCGCGCGGCGCCCCGTGGGCCCCGCCACGCTTTAATTACCGGCCCCGGCTCCTCCAGCTGCGTGGCAATTGTCACTGAGCTTGTAGGAGCACCAGGGGGGACGGTTTTGTTCCTCTCCAATTTCTGCATTTAAATCCTTTCTTGCTTTAGCGGTGCCCACATGCAGCTGTACACCTGAGCAAGCCTGATACTCGCGTTGAGTCAATACTATGATTTATGCATAAAAGCCCTGAAACCCTGCAAAACAATTGTGCAAGTAATTTTTCATGAACCAGACTTACAGCGCTTGCCAACAGGCTGAATTACCCTCTTGTTAAGTGTTGTATTTTGTTCTTCCTTCTTTCTTCTCCTCCGTGTATGCCTTAATATTGATAAGTGTTCTCCAGCATGAGGGAACATTTGCATTTTTTGCTATACATCATGTGGTTGAACACATCAAAGGATCCCTTTGTCTTCCCCTCTTGCACATTGCCTCCAATGCAGAACCCGATTTTGTGGATTCCCTCCAATGCAGAACCCGATTTTGTAGATACCCTCCAATGCAGAACCCGATTTTGTAGATACCCTCCAATGCAGAACCAGATTTTGCAGATTCCCTCCAATGCAGAACCCGATTTTGCAGATTCCCTCCAATGCAGAACCCGATTTTGCACATTCCCTCCATTGCACAACCTGATTTTGCAGATTCCCTCCAGTGCAGAACCCGATTTTGCGGATTCCCTCCAGTGCACAACCCGATTTTGCAGATAGCCGTGTGTGTTGAGGCTGGTGGACGCATGATGGGGCCCTCGGCAGGGCTCGAGGCCGGGGGGCACCGAGCAGCTTGTGTCACCTCCCGGGCCGGGCTCGATGCTCCCTGCACCGAACCCGCTCCCGTGGTGGCTCGACCGCTGCAAAGCAGCCACCCGAGCGGTTTGCTCCTTCCCTGCGCGGCTGCTCGCTGCTCCCCACGGTTCTGTCTGGGGAAGGAGCTGCCTCGCTCCAGTCCCAGCCGCATTTTGCATCTCCCGAGCGTTCGGTGGCCACCTGCGCTCGCTGCCCATCACACAGCGGCCACGGGGTTCATTGGACCTCCTCCTGCCCTAAAAATATCCTCTGTTACAAAGAACAAGACTTGCACAGCCCTGTGTGCCAGAAACAAATTGCACCCACATCATCAGTGTTCCCCAGCTTAGTTAATGTTTATTTAAATGACCATTTTATGGAGGCAGATAAAGGACTGAACTGTTTTGCTGCTATTGTTGTTTTAAAGTCCTGCAGTATGAAGGCGCCTGGAGCCAGCATTTGATTCTCATTATGGTGTGACATTTTTTTCCCTATATAATTTGAATAACACTCTGTTTAACTCAACAGCTGCAGGGATATGGCCTTTCCTTTGGATTTTAGACAGTGGAGCTAGCTCTGTAAAGCCCTCCAGCCCTCAGCGGGGCAACGTGAGCCAGCCAGGGCATGTTGCAGGGTGCAGCAGTTGCAGGGTGCAGCGGTTGCAGGGTGCAGTGGTTGCAGGGTGCAGCGGTTGCAGGGTGCAGCAGTTGCAGGGTGCACTGGTTGCAGGGTGCAGCGGTTGCAGGGTGCCCCTGCAAGGTGCCGATCATCCCGCAGGGCTAAGGGCTCCTGCAGTGCTGGGCAGAGCGGAACTGGGAGGAAGGTGGCCCGAGACTGCAAGAGCTCCGCAGGGATCATCACGAGCGAGTCCCAAACGCGGGTCCCCGTACACGGGTCCCGGGCCCCGGAGATGGGCACAACCCTTGACACCCACCACGGGCAATGGCACCTAAGGAGCTTCACGCTGTTAACGTGGTTCTTGCAGCACCTGAGTGTCCCATTGCCCAGGACTGCTAAACCCAACAGTAGTGAAGAACTGTGAAGGGTCACAGGGATTTTCCTTGGTTTTTGCAGCAAGTCCCTTCCGGAGTCAGGGAATCCTCACAGCTACTCCCCAAGTCCATGGGAGCTGCATGTAATGAGTTAATTAATCCATGAGCAGAAGCTGAGCAGAAAGTGAGTCACTTTTATCCGAATGAATCGGTACCTTAAAGAAATGCCGGGATCAGAGTGCGGAGGTTCCTCTTCTCTTTGCGTTTTCTCCTAAACCACCGGCTTGGAGTACAAAGAGTCGGTCCTTTCTGTGGCCTTTGAGTTGCTGAAGCTCTTTGCTGACTGCCTCTCGCCAGCTTCAGAAGAAATAAAGGGTTTACTAATATATCCTTTGCAGGGCAAGGAAAATAGCTATCCCCAGTAGACAAAAGCAGTAAAGGAGGAAATAAACTCTTAGATTAATTTTTAAAATTGCTTTATAAACACTTTTTTTATCTCTCTTTTTAAACCTTAATTCCCCTCTGAACATACCCATCTTGAAACCTTTCCATTTCTTAATACTCTTTCTGTCTTCTACCACAGTAAGGAGATAAATGTTGAGGGAGGAGGAAGAATGATTGTGGCTATAATTCCCCCTTAGCCCCTTGCTAAATTGCTATGGAAACAACAAACAGAATATTTCCGTGGACGTTATGCATTCATATGGACAAGGCTTTATTTTTGATGGCAAACACCCTGAAATTGCTCCACTGGAGAGAATCCACTTAAGAAAACCTGTTTGCAAAGATGCCAGCGTGGGACCTCCCAGATATCGGATGCTGCGAGTTTGGTTCACATCTATGTTCAGTGCAGGGGCAGACTGACTTTTTTTTGCAAAAAATAAAACGTAGCAGCAGTAGCTGTCTCAGCTGCGACAGGCTGGCCTTGCATCTTTTGATAATTGCCAATGAAGGAAAAATAATGAACACGAATTCAGTCAGAGGTACAGAAGAGCTAATTGCCTGATGTCAGCCCCAAATCGTTAAGCCGTGCAACTGAGCACACCTTCCTTTTCCTGCTGGCAAGTCCCTGGAGGCACCTGCAGGTGTTTACATGGTGGGGAAGGGTCATTTGGATGACGGTGATGTGCTGGATTTTTGGATTCGGCGCCCCGGTGCCCGGTGAGCAGACGCGGCGTCTCGAGCCGTCCGTGTGCGCGGGACAGCCGTGCACGTCGGCACCGCATCCGCAGCGCGGCCGGACAAACCGGCAGGCAGCGCCTGCAATACTGTCTGGCACAACAGGTTTGTGAACACCGGCACCTGACACTATCCAATTCTAACCCATCTCCAATCTCTAAAGCAGCAGAGTACGTGTATTTATCTATCCTTTCATTTCCATGGGCCGTGTGTACTCTACACACATCATTGACAATGATTAATGCCTTTCACAGTTTGATTCCATAAAAATTTCCTGCTCCAAAAAGCTTAGTGTATTTCCTTAAACAAATCAAGCTTAATAAATATTAATGCATGTTGTCCTCTCTGTATATTAAGTCTGGATCTTCACAGCTAATGATTTGAATGGCTGATAAAATTATATTTAAATATTTTATGCTGAAAGAAAGCTATAACTAGGACATTGTGTCCACAGGAGAGGAGGTGCAGGTATGCTCACCGATAGCCATGAGTCTGCGCCGCCCTTGCAAGGATGTGCGTGCACGTAGAGCAGAGGCTTTCCCAGCAGCGCGGAGGAGCCAGGCTTTGCGTGCACATTAGGCCCAGCTTTGCGCGAGTTTAGAACAAGCAGCAGTGGCCCGGCACCCAGCAGGGAGCTCTGGCTTGCCCTGGCTCCGGGTTTGCAGCAAGGGCGGCTCGGGCAGGGCGCAGTGGCGCGGGTGCCGTCGTGCTGGCCGAGCGCGGCGCGCGCGGGGCGCCGAGGAGCTCTGGGACCACCGTCCTGCCGCTGCTTCGCTCTTACCTATCCTCACGTGAGTCAGGCTGCAAGAGCACTTAGGAGGAAAGGAGGAGAGAAACTTTTTAAGCCGTAATAGCTCAGTGTCACTGTTGGACATAGGCGCCAAACACCGCTTTTTGCAGCGCTTTTTATGCATCGGGAAGCCACTAGATGGCTTTGGGTTCAAACTGCAGGGTAGAACAAATCGCTCGCTCCTGAGGAAGGTGAACCCAGTGCTCTTGTCTGGGGAAATGCCATCCGGCAGGTGATTCCAGAGAATGGCTAATAAATCCACAGTATTATCAAATTTTGCTCTAAGAAGCACTATATATGCAAAATGTAATGTGAAAAATGCCCAATATGTTATGTAAGTAGAATTTCCAGACTGGTTTTGAACTTGCAAAATGCACAAACATGAAGATATTTGCAATTTATTTCCAAAATCCTTATGCAGGTGCAACGTCAGCAGTTCCCATGAGCTGCGTGGTCATGAAGTTCCCCGTTCGTGTCAGGCTGTTTCAGTGGCCTCTCTTATTCAGCCTCTCCACGTGACTCCCCTCTGCCCTGGACGGCCTGGGCACCCTCATCTCCGTGCTGAGGTCGAGATGTTGTGGCTGCAAGTGGAGGGCCCCAAGGACAAAAATACCATGATAAAACAGGGAATTCCCTGGGAGAGAGCAGTTGTGCTTTCCTGCAGGAATTTGTTATGGGATCTGCTGTGCTGCAGCTCGGGGACAGGCTCTACCCCTGAGCCCAACACCAAGGCTGGAGCTGAGCGCGGCGGGAGCATCGCTCCGCACGCTGCCCACGTGGATCGGACCACGGAGCCCGGGAGCAGCGTCAGTCAGTCTGCCTTCATTAACTGCAACACGGTATTTTATGTACATACAGCACGGAGCAATCTCGGATAAATGGAACCTTGCCCTGAAATTAATACTTAATCTCCAGTTTTGCTGATTGTTTTCGCACACTGAATACTGCAACCTTGTAGTTCATGCTGTTCCCGAGACTCGGTTCCACATTAGAGGCTGTTTTCAGGAGCAGAAATTGTGTGAGAAACGCGGAATTTTACCGCCGGGAGATTTAATTTAGATAGCAGAGGCTGATCGGAGCGGTGTCTTTTGCATGATGCTAAACTTGCTGCGCTAGCCGCTAACAGACACGGCGGCGGTGCTGCCCACGGGCTCCCTCCACGATGGGCTCCCTGTGCCCGGCCCTGGGACTCGTTTCCTGGGTGCATTGGGAGCCTCTGGCACCCGTTATGGACCAGCCTTTGAAGAAAATTAAATTGTGAACCAAAACTGCCCAACCTGCTCTTTCCTTGGCTCTGCAGCTGGGTGAATTCCTGCCGTCTTGCTTCCATAAATGACCTTGGTTTGGAGTTTGTGATTTATTTTGACACGAATTTAGTGGGTGCAGAGCTCGAGCTAACTCCTTTGCTGTTGCCGTATGAAGCGCTCAGCGCTGCATATAAAACACTTGCACATATTCCCCCGATCAATTTGCTTGGCAGCCTCGAAGCTGTCAGTATTCGAGATAGGTTTAACTTCAGACCCAGAGATATAACTGCTTCTTAAGTTTAAGAAAACTTTCTTAATCTCAGTAATCAATATAATACTATTGATTTTTATAGGCATTAAATCGTAGGTGGCTCTCGGTGCTCGGAGGGGGCCGTCCCCCCCGGCGCAGAGCCCTGGGGCTGTTCGTCCTGGTGAGGAGGCTGCTGTGGAGCCTCCCTCACTTCCAGCAGAGAGGCAGTTTCACCAATAATTACTTCTTTTCTTGCAAAAATCACATCCCCCCCAGGCCTCCGTGGTGGAACTGAAGTCGGTGCTTCCATGCTCAGGAAATCTCTTCTTTTATAGGTTGTCTGTCGTGGGTGTAGGACTCTTGTCCTAGTGGGAGCTGTCGAAGCGGGCTCTTCTTTTGAAATTCATTGATATAAAAAATAATATCCACCTTGTCTGGCATCTTCTTCCTGACAGTGACTTATAACTGATGTTTCAAAAAATATGCAAAAATTCCTGCAATGTCTCCAGCCTGTCAGCAATATATGCAAGAAAATTGCTTCCTGACCTCCGTCGTTCCGTAAGCCGGAGCAGGAGGACTCCTAATCGCAGCAGTGCGCAGCGACGGTTCCTCGAGCTGCAGATTCTCATCTTATTATTATGGGCAGATTGGACTCCAAACAGTTACAGCTTAATTTAAATGTCCATTCTAATCTTTCCTCTTTACTTCCTCTCTGCCTTTTATTGAAGTAAACAATCTATTTGCAAAATGAGATGCTTAAAACAAAATATGAGCGTGTTTCTGTGGGGAGATTGAGATTAGAGGTATTTATATTAACCGATGAGAAACTGGTAGCTGTTTTATTGGGGAAGTTAAAGGCTTTGTAGGCAGCTGCTTTTGTTTCCCCCTGAACATAAATATGAGTGGGGTAAAGTTTGTCCTGATGGACGTGGATCTTGAGTGCGTCCTCCTGTCCCCGCTGGGCATTAGGTGGCATTTTAAGGCACAGGCACCCCCTGTTAGAGACCTTTGCTTAGGATTTGGTGGATTTTCAGCAGAGCTGGATGGACAGGGATCAACGGACCCACCAAAGGCTTTGGGGCAGCTCCCAGCTGGAGCTGCAGCTGGAGCTCGTCCCCTCGGGAGCTGCAGCTGGAGCTCGTCCCCTCGGGAGCTGCAGCTGGAGCTCGCCTCCTCGTCCCCAGCGCCCTGCACGGGCCCTGACGAGTGCGGGGGCAGCTCTGCTGCCTCCTCCAGCCCGGCCCGGGGCTCCTGCTCTGCACAGGGTCCCAGGCAGCTTCGTCCCACCCAGCCGGGGAGGAATTGAGGCTTTGGGGCTCTGGGGATGCTTTGAGCTGTCAGGGCATGGGAACGGCAGGGTGCAGAGGTGCAAAAAGCACAAAATACAGGTGGGAAGATGAGGTCTGCAGCGGGAGCTGCGTGTTGCTGCTGGGGTGCCCCGTTCCTGGGCAGAAAGCAGCGCTGGAGCCGCCGCGGCGCCCGGGGACCCCGTGCAGCTGCCCCGCAGCGCAGCCCCGCGTCCCGAGCACCAGGTAAGCAGCAGCTCCCAGCAATTCGTTTGGTCTTGCCACGGTTTGTGTTTAGTTTGTGTTTAACGCGGTTTGTGTTTAATTTTCAAACTCACTGAACATTCCTTGTCACCCTCTTAAGCCCCGTCTCTGGCACAGCTACAACTTGCAGTGGGGAGCACAGACCCCCCCCTCGCAGCCCACGGGCTCTATTCCCTGCAAATGTAATGGAGCGGCCTCAGAGATATTTCATTTAAATACATTTGCATGGCGAGGCCAGGGCAGCCTTTGGCTGGGGGTGAGCCAGGCTCCTCTCCATGCAAATACCTGCAGGAAGGAGCGACCTCGTCGGTGTCTGGGTTAAATAGACCTCTGCACAACGCTGGGTGCTCTGAAACGCACTTAATGAAGGTGTTTCTGCTTCCTTGTCGCCCCCCTGGGTGGGGGGACGTATCCCAAGGGAAGTGTTTGAGTGGGGCCTGCGGGATTTCTTATCCCCCGAGGTTGTCGCAGGCTCAAAATGTGCAGGTAAATGACATAGCTGGGCTGCAGGGACAAGCTCACTCTGCCTCTCGTGTGATCCAGCTCGCTAGAGAGCATGCTTCTTTCCAAAGCTGCATTTAGATGTTTTCAAGGGAAATTAGCTTTTAATCTTGTTATGCGCACTGGTAGCAGGTACACCCAGCCATAGGACTGAGACAAGATCATTAATCTGCAGTAGAAATGAAACAATTTGTACTCGTGGAGAGCCTTGAAGGACTAAACCACTCCTTTAATTAGGAGTGAATAAACAAACTCAAAACCTGTCAGAAACCAGGAGAGAGTGGGTGCAGCTGGGAAATGAGACCAGCTCTTGCAGAGCTTTGGTGGGCGCCTGGTGACGTGGAGCGAGGCTGAGCTGCGGGGTCTAACCCCACACGGGTAGATCCCACGCACTCGGTGCGGACCCTGGGAACTGGCCTTTCCAAAGGCCCTGCAAACCCTGGGAACTGGCCTTTCCAAAGGCCCCGCTGAGCGTCCTTGAGACGGGCACATGGCCCTTGGGATGCACAGCCCTGCTCTGGCCGTGGGTCACTGCAAGGGACACAAGGGCGGTGTGAGTTTAATCCACCTAAAACTGGCCGAGTCTGAAAGGCTGAGTGAAAATTGCAGTACAACTAATCTAATATGTATTGATTTTTTTTTTTAATAAAGCTGATCTAGGAAATGCTGCAGATGAGGGCACAAATAACCCGTCCTCTTGTTAGCTAGCAACCATGAATGATATTCCGCTGTAATTTCACACTATTACATTCTTTGATAGGCTTGGAAAATGTGGGAGTGTTTAAACTTCCTTTATTTTGTTGCACTCTCCCAGGCAACCTGCACGAGGGGCAGATCTAACCCCTCCAGCCTGGTGCAGCTGGAGGCCTGAGCACTAAGGGCAGCTGAACTGAGCCCAAAGTTCCCAGACCTCCGTGCAGGCTCTGCGCTCACAGGACTGTGGCCGTTCACCCGCTACGGTTTAATCTGCAGTATGAGCTGCTGTGCTGCCGACCAGACCCGCACAGAAGTTCTACCTGGAGGTACCTTCCTACCGAATGCATCTAAAATTGGATTTCTGCATGGCAAGATAAAGCCTTTGAGAATATTTTGCAGCCTATTCCCCTGGAATGCACGATGTCTGTGGCTGGGAAGTGGCGCAGCTCTCATGTTTAATTAATCCTCCACCTGCCAGAGGTTCTTATCCTCCCACCTTTGTAATGCAGCTCAGGTCATTCTGCTGGGATGCTCCCCCATGCCTGCTATTAATACCAATGCAGGGCAGTGGTTCCTCCAAAGGATTTACAATGCACAAAACCAGAACAAATGGTAAAATATTTTCTTAACCTTTTCTATTTCTTTTCCTTTTTTTCTTTTCTGGGGCTCTTTGTTTTATTTTCTTCAAGACCCGTTGTCTTAGTCTTTCCATATGTGTCAAATATGCAGTTCAGGCAACAGGGTTTGATGGAGTGCATCACCACACCAGTGATGTATCTCCCTTTTTGGACCATCATCCATTATATACTTGCATTCTAATATACTGTGCCCAGCCTAAGTCAGAAGTGCATTAGAGTGATGGGGATCAAATACAGAATTTGGGTTTGATTCAAATTCTGAATCCATGCTAAACAGAAGCTGTTCTTTCCTGAGCTGGTTGATGCATTTAACTGAAGAAGAACATCTGCTATGGCTGCTCTCCTCCGTGCAGCAATGCACTGTGCAGCAGTGCAGACACAGCTCCTGGAGCTGCCTCCTTTCCCCAGGTCTCTTGCTTTCTGTTCTGAATTTTCCAGTCATTGCAAAGACATGAATTCAGCACTTAACTACAGCATCTTCCAGGCCAGAGCTGTCCAGCTAGCCATCAAACAGCATATTCAAAGAACTCCTAAATTAAAGACTTCCAGGCTGATTTCTCATCCTTAGCCCGAGGCAGTATTTCTAGGGTCAGGGCCAGCTTGCCGCTCCCGAATAATCCTCTTGCAGAAGCTGGAGGTTTTGCTCTCCAACAAGTAACCTCTTGCTGTTATGTAAAACCCTTTGATTAGTGTTTGTTGAGCTTTTCTCTTTTCCTGCTGCCAGCGGCAGGAGCGGCCGCGCGGCCCCGGGACGCGGGAGCAGCTCGGCTGCGCACCGAGCTCTGACACATTCAAATCTAGATTTATTTGCTGAGCTCTCAATAAATTACCATGGCGTTGGCAAAGCAGCTCAGCTGAGAGCACTCGGAAATAAACAAATAGGCGAGGAGGAATTTATGCCTCTACAGCAACTGTCAAATGCCTGGGTGATTTATAGCTGTCGGAATGTGGTCATTAGGTGCTGACTCCTGCAAGGCTTTGCTGCTGGGCTGGGCTCAGCAGAGCCCCGGGGCTGGGCCCTACCTGTTGGCTTTGCCAGGCCAATGGGGAGGCTGCTCTGCTGGGATGGGACAAGGAGCCAAAGCCAATGCGGAACTGGGATGGGATGATCTGGACTTGGAGACGGTTGAGCCTTGGCCTCCCCTTCTTTCTTCTCTATCTTCTCCACGCTGAGGGCGCTGTCTACATGAGGGCAAGAGTGAGGAGGCTCGTTCCTTAGAACAGCAACGGGCAGATTGCAGAAGATTGGGCCTGAAGCAAGTCCAAAATCCCCCAGAAGTAGTTTGGAGATAAATATTAATTTCTTATCCTCTTTTCTGCAGTGTTTTGGCAAGTATTTGAGGCTGGCTCTTCCTGGCAACAGTATTTCATGCAAATCGTCAACAAATCTGTTCCTAGAACAACTTGGTCTCTTGCAAAGGGTTAAAACCACAACCATCTACAGAAAAGCAGCCTTTTTTCTCAGTAGATTGGCCAAGAAACACTTAATTTAAACAAACTTCCATTTCCCAAAGATGACTGAGCCAGCAAAACTCTCTGAGTACCCCATGTGCTGTGTCAAAGAGACATCTCATCAATTTTGAGGCATAATTTTATTATTACTATTTTATTTCTTTTCCTGCAAGTAAAGAGTGCGCTTTCCCAAGCTCAGTGCCATCCCCTCCTGCAGAAACAACCCCTCTGGAAACCTGGGGAGCTTAGCAAACTAAGAAAATCAATGAACTCTTTTTCCTCACCAATATCTAAATAGCCATTTTTATGCCTTTTTCTTTTTTATATATTGCTAGCTTTTGAACAAAAGGTCACTACTGATGGAAGTCAGACTTTATAACCCAGATGGCTTTCAGAAAACAAAAACAGCAAAGACATTTCTTTGGCTTTTCTTTCATCAGGGTGAGGAAAGAAAGATAAAAGAAATAAACTCATGGTCCAGTCCAGCAGTAAAAAGGCACCTCGGGCACAGCGCAGCCTTCCTGGGCAGGAGACTTGTCTGTCGCTGTCAGTGATGCCACTCCATAAATCACCGAGATTTATGGGCAAGTATCGTAGAACTAAGAACATTTCTACCCCTAATGTTCATCTCTTGGTTTACATGACAGCAGTGGATTTTATCTTTCCTTGGAAATGTCTCCCACCAAAGCCAAACTGCCAGAAGTGCAGTCTAGATCTTGGCCAAAATTAAGGAGAAATGGATTTGCACTGAAAGAAATTTAATATGAATGGTTTAACGTATATATATACAAGTTTTACATATAGGAACAAAACCTGCCTTGTTACTGTATTATTTTTAGGGCTTATTTTCAGTTGCATGCAAGGGTAGTTTAATGCAAACAGAAAAACTCCTTGGGAAGCGGTTACACTGAAGAGTGATTTGTGCAAATTGCTGCCTCTCCTTTTCACTCCGAGCTGTTCCGAGGCTCTTATACCTGGTAGCAATTTCAAATATTTATTTCCTGGAGCCAAATGAAGCTGTGTCTCCAAATGGCGTTTGATGGTCAAAGCAATAGGAGGGCGACGCGGGGGGAGGTCGGTCCAAGACGCCTCCTTGCCCTGGGCTGGGGGCTCTTGCACCCGGATTAGGGCTCCCGGGTGGGTTCCCGGGGGTCCCGGCTCACACCACCCTCTGCAGAACCGGCTCTTGGGGCCCCCCGGGCGGCTGCTCCATCAAACAGACCCTTCATAACCCGCGAGGAAATGAAAAGCAAATTTAATGAGGGCTCCGGCAGCTCCCAATTCAAACATCACTTTAGAAAGCCAAAGAAGGAGCAGAATGAGTCAATTTACATATTTTGGCAGGAGGAGTGGGGCGCTGCAAGGAGAGGCAGGCAGCTAGGAAATACGCTCTTAGGATGTGGCAAGGGAGGAAAATTGGCACAGCAGCAGCTGCGTTTAGCAGCTGAAACGTGAAAATCCCTCCTACTTGTGCGGCCCCGGGTCACCTGGTGTTGCAGACCGGTGTGGATGTGAGAGCCAGAGATGCACCAGGGCATCTGGAGAGACAGCTCAATTTCTTTAGCAAAGCGGGCGGGAAAATGCATGTGAATTTACTAGAGTCAATTCTTTTGTCAAAATTATCCACAAGAGGAGAATATAAATATTTAGCGTATTTAAGAAGATGTGTGATACTTATAATGAAGCCAGTTAACAGGGGGGAAAGAATAAATAAATAAAGATGCTGTGGAAAAAAATGGATGCTATAATATTGCCAGATAGGGAAAATCTAAAATGCTGCTCGTCAGGGAGGTCTGTGGCAGGGGAGGACAGAGGTGCTGTGTGGCTATACTGAGCTACAGGCACCAGAACAAAATAAAGAGGGTTTCTTCCAAGAGCGAAAATCAATGATTTTTTTTATTGCCATTATTTGAATTTAAAAAAAAATGCAAAAAGGAATAAGAGACGATATGTATCATTCTTTTTATATATATATATAAAAAAATCTGTCTTTGACATCTTAATGTGCCCTCAATGCAGTAGGCTCTGAGCTGCTTGCAGAGGTATCCGGGGGTATCGATCGGGGGCGATGGGCGCCCGGCTCCCCTCTCCTTGCTCCGTCTGCTGGAAAACGCGGGTGGGAGGTGACATCATCCGTCCAAGCCCGAGCAGGACATGGATTTTCTGATTACGGGGTTAAGCGATGCATCACGAGCGGGCAGAGTGTGGTCATTGCTAATCATTTAAATTTAGGAAGACTGAGGACCATGACATTATCTGGCTGGCATTAAAGAGCAGCTCTTTGATACCGGCCATTTGTACGTGTCCTTTCTTCTTCTTGACTATATTTATTATCTAAGCAATAGGCAAACCAGCCCGAGGGGAGCCATTCTCCAGTCTTTTGCTTCTCAGTGCTGTGTGGTTGGTATCAGTGCCTTGGAGTTAGCCAAAGCTCAGGAAACGCTTGTGCACAAACTGGCCCCGACACAAGACAGGTTTTGCTCGCAGTTAGATCAGTGAAAACTCTTTGAAACCAAGAGGGAAGTATATGAGGCGTAAGGGGAGTTTGGACACTAGATTTGCAGAGCTTTTTTAATATTGTTATGGTTTTAAATCTGGCTCGTGGCATCTGAGAGGGCTTTGTGATTCCTGCAGCAGCCCTGGGTTTTTGAAGGACCAGAACAAGTCCCAAATCACCAATTTCAGTTTTGCCTTATTGCAGTGAGAGCAGCCTCTGAAGCTGGGTTGTCCCCCACTTTCCTTCCACATTATGGAACTATGCTCAGGCCATCCTGCAATCCCATCCATGTGCTTTGCTTCCTATTTTCCTGCACGTGCTGCGGAGCCCAGGAAAGCCCTTAGCTCTCACGATTCAGCGACGGGGCAGCTGAATCGAGACAGACTGTGTCTCGCTGAGGTGTGAGTCTCTTTCCACTGGCAATAATCCTATCATTAAACCACTGCTTCCCCAGTCCAAAGTGGCCCATCTTAGTGGAAAATGAGATTCCTCTTTCATAAAAGAAAAAAGACGGACAAGGTTGGACCCTCCAGAGTGATTTTTAATTATTTTCAGATCTTCTGGATCATTAGGAAGATGAAAGATGGCATCAGTTAAGATGCAGGGCACACTGATATAATTGATTTTTACATATATTTAGCCGATGATTCATAAAATGTGATATGGCTGAAGCAGCACAGCCTTAAGTGCAATATGAATATGAAAGTCCAGGCTTGTAATAGATTACTGGGTCTTTCCCTTCAGAAGGTGAGAGCCCGAGGACAGGATTCTTGATATCCATCATCGTTATCCTTACTATTTATTTTCTGTGCCATAGGGTTTAGTGGTCCCATTGGCTGGCATTGGTGCCTGGGCGCCTCCGGCAGCCGGAGCGTCCGGCTCGGGATCAGGGGATCAGACCTGACACTCAGCCTGGAAAACCCAGTGAACGCTTCTCATCTCTGAGATGTTTCTAGCTTTGATGGCTTCAATTTTTCATTTCACAGACTTATATTGATTGCTTTAAGAATTACGCGCGCACACACGCGCTTTTCACACGGTGCAGGAAAATCAGAGCAAACTTCTTCCGGAACAGCCGCGTCCCAGGGGAGTGGGAAGGATTGATTTTTACCCGGGCAGCTTTTAGGCTATTCACATCTCAATCCAGACAATTTTCTTTCAAGAGAGTCCACTACCGTCCACTTAATTGTATTTTCTAACCAAGCAGTGGAGGGAGATTTGTTGGCTTTACTGTCCAAAGAAGACACAAATCTTTTCTTCCAATTTGTTCCCTTGAGTTGATAATATAGTGAGTGAATTTCTGACCCTAAAAGCAGTAAAATATCAAATTGTTGAGTCCAACAGCACCGGGGAAAAGATTAATTCATGGAGGAATGTAAAGGCTTGGAAAGGAGTTCCACGCTGTATATTTTCTCTTTTTTTATGGGATTGCAATTACTCTTGGTCCTGCTTTGCGCTTGGTCCGGCTGGCACGTTAGCTCCAACACGGAGCTGGGACCTTCAGCCCGTTCCACCACATTCCAAAGCTCTTGTTTTGTTCCTTGGAGCTCCCATTAAAATCAAACTATTTCTGGTATATTTTTATATATAAAAGGCAGAAAAAGTAGGCAGAAAAGCAGGGTACAGGGAGCAAAGGGCATCGACCCTTAAACGTATTGCTGCAAGCGTGGCGTTGTAGTGACAGGTCCTGTGAATAACTGTTTATTCCCTTCCAGCCACACAAGCAAATAAACTGCCGAGGGTGGCTGGAAACTTGGTGCGGCGCAATATTCCTGTAATGGAATGCTTTTAGAGAGCAGCAATAAAAATAAATTGAAAACTGCTTTTCTCTTGGATACAGCTGGCATAAGCACCATCTGAACAAACAGGATAACACGACGCTTAACTTAACATCTCTGTTTTTATTACTCAGAAGCGACAGGTCTTATAATAATATAAATTCACTTTAAAAATGGTCTTTTTTTAAAAGCCTTCTGTGGTAATTCCGAGCTGTATAATTACAGGTCTGTGTATGATTTAGGGTCGGGACCGATTCCCTTGCTTCCGAGCCGGGACGAAGGTGGCTCCTGTTCCCGTGCAGGTGCCGCTCTGCTCTGGGTTGGACCTGCGAGGGTGCAGGACCTGCAAGAACACGTGCTGCCCTTCACCAAAGATACCCCAATTCTTGCCCAGTCTCTGTGCCTAGCAAGAAGGGTAGCGTGCCGGGGAGCGGCTATGGGAGGACGTGCTCAGGTCTGTATCTGCTCTCCTGCTGTTTGGCATCTCTCACGAGAGAGCCCAAACGTGCGTGGGCTGCCCAAGGGCTTAGCCAGCACCTGCAGAGCCAGCCCCATTTGTCTCTGTCTGATCTGGGAAGCGTGTCGCTTTATGTGGTTCTAGGAAGAAGGGGCAGCTCTAGTTGTTGAGCGGACTGCTCAGCTTTGAAGCCAGGTCCTTAGCTGGTACAAATCAGTGATACCTTTTTGCTGCTCTCTTTTCTTGCGCTTGCTGCCTTGCTCAGCCACCTGCTAACCTCTCTGCGAGTCTGATGCAGACTCCTCTTAATCCGGAGTGGGATTTTTGCTTCAGCTTTCACAGAAAAGTGCACAGAAAAAGCATGACCTCGTTGCCTAAAGCTGCTCTTGCAGCTTCTAGTCTTCAAATTGCCCTTCGAAGGTCAAAGGGAATAAAAACTGTGATGTGCAGGGAAACTACAGCACTGCAATCAAATTCTGTTTCTTTTTCTTTAACTAACTGCATGACATCTTATTTTCTTTGCTCATACTCAACGTTATTGCATGATAATCTTAATTTGGACCATTCTGTGAATTCTAACTGAAGACTTTTACATCCCCATTAAGAGAGCTGCTTCATCACTGCAATGCAGTGGTCCCTGGGACAGACATTGTTAGCTGTTTAATAGTACCTCCACACAGCAGCTCTAGACAAGAAGCAACAAATCTGTTATTAATATATGACTAAGTAGCCCAGGGGATCAATAATGTCTTTCTCTTCAAGGTCATCAGTTCAAATATACCACAAGCTAGGAGCGGAGTTAATACCACTTGATGGCTTTTTGTTAGTCTGTAGAAAATTAAGATTGCGCATCTTGCACATTAATGGACTTTCTGCAGGACCTGCTTTAACGTCTCCCGTTTGGAAGAGGTCTCAGCAGCGGGTGCCGGGGGCTCGTGCCCAACCGCTCGCCGCGGTGCAGAACTGATGTCCCTTATTTGCTATTTTCAGAGGCACAATCCTGGTCTCTGCTCCGCTCTCCTCTCACTTCTGAGGCTTCTGCCTACAACTAGGTCATCCTGGATACGCTGACCCAATATTTTGTGGGGAAATGCAGGCTCGCTCTGCCTTTCTGCCAAGCCTTATGAACTGTGTTGGTGCCGCTAGCTGAGTGGGCACCAAGTGATTTATATATAAATATAGATTGTGGAGACCAAATAACCAAACCCTGCGTTGTTGAGACCTGACACTTGCTCCAGGTGCTGCTCTGAGGGACTCAACATTGCAGCAGGATAAAAGGCTGAGACTAAACACGGGCATCGAAGGGGATGCAAGTCCCTATAGCTGAGGTGGGGAGGGACCACGGGCACTTCCAGTCCCCGGTTGTGGGAGCAGAATTCCCAGCGGAATTCCCGGCCGGGGCTGCTGTGCCCGGTCACAAGGGCCAGCCGAGGGCGTGCTTGGAAGCAGAACAAACCTCCCGTCCTGCGAATCCCATGGCCTGGGCAGCGGGAGCTGCCGGGAGCCGTGGCGCGGAGCCGCCTGCTTCCCTTTATTGCTTTTAATCGGGCGTGCAACTTTGGTGATTGGGTCTTTAATATGTGACAAACATCTGATCTGTTCCCCATTCCTCAGGCCTGTCTTGTTTCCTTTCTTGTTACAGCAGAGTGATTACAGAGCACTTTGTCGATAAGCCAGCGAACCTCTCCCGCGGGCGATCAATGCAGCTGGTTTTGCCCCAACTTGCTGTAGCTCCACGCCTGGAGAGTGCCGGGGAGAGGGCTGCTGCTTATCAGGAGGCATTACCTTGACAATAGTCCTTCCCGACTCTTTTGTCTCTATGAAAGCTATTGTTGCTGATTGGGATCTAAGATCTCTGCATAGGAGAAGTCCCCCGAGCCCACCCCGTTATCCATGAAGCCGCCCGTGCTCAGAGCAGATCAGTGAAGTGCCTAAAGCTCGTCAGGATGACTCCAGGCCCCATCGCTTCCTTTTTCACTCCAACTCTTCCGCAGTCCCGCGGTGCTAAGCCGGGACTGCTGGCCCGGGGAGCGAGGCTGCAGCCTGGCTCCTCTTTGCCGGTTCCGCGGTCCGTGCGGTGGCCGAACCCACGTTCCGGGTCCCCAGGCCCCTCCTGCTGCACGGATCCCGTCTGCAAAGCAGGAGGCGAAAGCGGCGAGAGCATCTGCAGTGGATGTGCTTGTTGTTTAGCTTAATAGGCGTTTTAAAGAAAAATGTGGGTAGAAAGTGCAAAGGGAAAATGAGTATTTTTATGAGCTGTTTGGAAGTCCATAGAGGATGTTACAAAAAGGTCCATCTGGCAAGGTGGTTAGGAGTAAACGGATAATTCTCTAAAACAGAGGGCAGAGAGGAACTTGTATAAAAGCAGGATAAAATGGATTTAAGATCCAGGGATGTGATGTCCAAGGACAAAACAGTTTGACCTAAATTCTTCCACGTAATGGCAGCGCTTGCAGTAATGAATTCTGTCTTATCTGTGTGATGGGAGGATGATTTGCAGACATCAAAATCTGTAATTCACTGAATGCCGCTCTAAACTTGGGAGGGCTGCTAAATAAATAAATAAATAAAATTCATCAATGCAGAATAATATGCGTGCACATGGTTAGCAATAGCCAGGCAACTGTATATCACTGCGAAGAATAATGTCAGGTTTTGGAATCAGATAAATTGCAAATAACAATGGAGAAAGCAACTGAACCTTGAGGAATAGGAGCCACTGGAGTAGATGAGGTGGCTGCAAAGAGCCCTTGTTTGGAAAGGAGGAATAGAGACCAGAAGGAGAGAAAAAAATGAGGAGGGAACAGCAGGCCATAAAGCTGAGATCTGCTGCAGGAAACATGATAAAGGATCATGGACAGCCCAGAAAAAAATATTAAGAAGCAATAAAATGCAGTATCAGTGGAGATAAGATGATAATTTGTTATTCTCAGCAGAGTCATTCCTGCACTGGGGCTGCTCCTGGTCTGAAAAGCCAAGCTTGGTTCTGTCTTGCACTTTGTGCACTGATTTACACCTTAGCAGCACAGGAGTAAAATGCTTCACCAGCATTTGTATTTGTGCCTGTGTCTTTTGAGGGGTGCAATTTAGCTTCGACAGAGCTTAATTTTAGCCCTGTCAGGGGTTGAAGGTCCCTTCGACTGCTTTAGCATTCTCTAATACGTGTTGTGTAGCCACGAGCTTGGTGCAAATGAGAGACTCCTGCTCTTCCCTAGGAGCAACAGCTCGGCAAGCGCCCGGAGATGGACCCTGGCACCGTCCATCCTCCCCGCGAACGGCACCACGGATCATGTCCAGCCGCAATAACGCCTGCTCGTTGGAGACAGCTCTGACTCAAAGGTAGGTGAAATAAACAACTGGGTGCAAATCCACACCTCCCAGCAGGCAGAACCAGTTTGGGTTGATGGGAGGTTGATGGGAGGCTACAGCAGGTGCAGCTGGGACCCGCATGGAGTCCCCAGCCGTCTCTGAGCTCCAGCCCTGCATCCTTCAAATGGCACAGGCGTTGTTCAGCAGTTTTCAAAGATGCTGATAACAAAGATACAGATCCCCGGTACTTATTAAGCTGATGGCTTTTAAACATTAAATCCACGCTATAATTAAATTAACTGAAATTGTTTTAAAAAAAAAAAAAAAGTAGAAGAAGAATTCTAAGCACTCCCTAGTAACATTTAAAAGGTGAGGGAATTGCCTGCAGGCCTACATAAGCATTGCTGCAGATTGCATCCAGGACTAATTCGCTAGCTAATGACTAAGTAGTCGTCGGGGGACTAGAGAGGAAGGAGGGAGCAGCTCCATGGCAGGGGGTTTGTGGTGGTGCTGCTGCTTTTCCTGGAGTGGGAAAACCTTCCCATCCGCCCTCTTGCGATGGCAGGGAATTAGCTGCAAAATGACCTGATTGTCTTGTTGTTCAAGAAGTCATTTTGGATTGATTTTGGGGATTCTGAGCAGTTTATGTACTGCTGTGGGATGGATCTGTCCAGCCTGCTCTGCCGCTGGTGAAGGGAGCCTGCTCCAGGTAGGCATCTACGGCAGGATAGAGGCAAGTGGTCATTGCAGAGCTCTTAATGCCTCCGAGAACTTGGCATCCTCTTGGCCTGGCGGATGCTCAAGATGTAGGTGCTGCAAAAAAATGTGTGATGAAACATGAACCGAAAAGGAAAAAAGAAAGCTAAAAAGATCATGTCTCATACCCACCAATCTGTGGTTCCTCCTGTGCTTCTGACCAGTTAAAACTGTCAAGTTTATTTCCATTAGTGAGATTATTGCCCTTTATCTGCTTTTCCCCTGGGTATTTACTGTAACGCATCAAATGTGCTTTTATAAAATTGCCCTGGAAAAAAAAAAAAAAGAAAAAAAAGAGAAAAGGCAAGCGAAAAAAAAGGTGATGGGTTAGATCTTGGAGCCTTAGAACTGCTCCTTAGACTCCTCTCTGCCACCAGCTTCATTTCGATTTCAGAATGTTTTGTTCCTTCGCGCCCTGCGCTCCCACACTCTGTTTCATCATCCCTTTTGTTGCCCCGTTCAGCTAACAGAGTGGGGAGCGTGCGGCTCTCGCGGTGCCCTTGGACCCTCCGGAGCGGCGCGCTGTCCGCAGCTGGAAAACGAGATGCGCTGTTACCCGGTAGCACCGTCAGGATTGCTGCGTGCTCCCTGGCACTGAACTGTGCTAAATGAAAACAGCTATTCCCTTAGCCAGCTCAGCAGAGGAGCCCGGTGCTGCTCTGCACGTGGACGCGGCCGTGCCGCCTTCGCCGGCTCCGCGCTCCGGCCGCCGCTCCCGAGCGGAATCGCCAGCAGGGAGGCAATGGTTCGGAACAGAGGGCTCAGGCTGTGATCTCATGGTTTATTTTCTCCCCCAAATTGTTTGTTTAGATATTCCGTCAGCAGCCAAAGGTCACGTTATCGTGGCAGCCCGAGAAATAACCTCATCCAAGAGGCACAGCTGCAGTTCCTTCCACCTCTTGGGCAGGTTGGGTATCCAGGGGACGTAATAAATGGGGCCATTGAACACGGGAATGCTGAGAGCTTTTTTCACAGCTCAGTGTAACTCAGTTTTCTTTTGCACTGTGCATTTTATCTACTACAGTTAAAAAAAATGCATAAAAACATTTCACTTGCAAAGCACGGTAGTATATGTGGTTTTTCATTTATCCACATTTAGGGGCTGTTAAATGTACTGGAACCTGGCAATATCTGTGGACTGCAGCTGTATCCCAGGCTGGATTCATTAAGGCAATAGGTGCTAAAACCAGAGACTCCAGCTCCTTTCTCTGTCGTGCCCAGAGGGAGGCGATTGTTTAATCCAAGCAAAGGGCTATTCTTTAATGTGAAACTAACGCTCCTTCCCTTGCTAGAGGTATCCAACGTGGAATGGCTCCAAACCACAAAGTGGTCTCAGTCTTCCTGCTCTCCGATACAAGCCTGCCAAGTTCTAGTCTGTTTGGACCATCTTTGTCTAAAAAAGAAGTATCTCCATGCAGTTTCAAAGAGGCATTCAGAGCCTTGATGGGATCTTTGAAACAGGTTGCTCATTTTCGATGCTTTAAACTTGGCAGCCCAAGCTCTGCTCTGCGTCCCTCTTTGATGTCCTTCTGCAGCCTTGGCTCCCAGAGAGCATTAGTGTATTTCTGTATAAGATTACGTATGCCAAAACTTTTATGAGGCTGATTTTATGGCATTACTTGGCAATCTTGAATTTGTTCAGTGGTACCTATCCGTGCTGTTTATTCACTTTAAAGCAGAAATGGAGACAATCTGCTAATTCTGTGTGCAACTTAGTGAAAACTTTCAGATTCCTTGGAAATGCATTTTTTTGGGTTATGTTTGAAGCTTCCTCTGAATTTATTATGATTTCTTTCTCTCTTCAGCATGAGACTAAGAGCAGCAGCGGCCCTGGGCGAAGCTTGCTGGTGTGCAGGAACACAAGCGTTGCCCGGAGCGGGGTGAAGCCACCACGGGGCTTTGCAGCAGCTTGTTCCTACAAAGGCTCTCCAGGTTGTATGTCAGGCTTCAGGAATGGAGGAAGCAGAGGAAATACAGGCTGTATCGCCAAATTAGTTTAGAGCTGAAAGATGGTGTTGACATTTGGCCTTGTTTAGGAGCTTCAGAGGAGGGATTCTGAAAAGAGATGGAGAAAGAGGCCTTCAGGCTTTCTTCTAGCAGGATAAACCATCTTAAAGGCACCATTAAGAAAAGAGCTATTGATGATAAAGGCCAGTAACGATGTAGCTGAATCTTTACTCAGCTGAAGAGCTACTGAGCCAAGAGAACCAGCAAAGCAGATCTTTATTTGAACCTGTCTATTTCATCCTGAAGGGCTGGATTTGTGCTGGGCTTGCCTAGGAAGCTGGGTCTCACATTGCTCCTTTGGGAGATGGATAGAATTGGCTTTAGCAAGAGGGAGTAACCCAGCTGATAAGAACGGACATGCTGGGATACAGTTCATCAGCTAATCAAATCCTGGCATCTACAACTCTCTTAATGCAGATGAAAGATCAGCCCGTCATATTAACCCCTTAATAATCCTGACAGTTAACTGCTCTGCTGTTAGGCATTCAGGCTCTGTTGACGTGGATGGAGCGTGAAGCCCCGGTGTCTGTGGGCTGTTCAGCGGCACCGCTGGACGGTGCTGGCACACGACGGGCGGGCGGACGCTCTATCTGGGATGTTCATGTTCACCTCCGGAGGAGTTTCCCTAAACGTCAGAGTTATCCTGGGCTGCTTTTGCAGCCGTGGCTGCAGTGATAAGGCAGGCTCTGCCGCTTCCCTGCCACGCGGGCAATCCCCGGAGCTGGTGGCGTGGCACCGATGCTGCCTCCTCGGTGCCCTGGCAGGTAGCAGCGAGTCCGTGTCCGCCCGAGCGAGGCGCCGGGTCCCGAGGAGGGAATGTGCGGTTTGCCAGGGCTCCTCCGTGCTGCTCCGAGGCCGGCTTGGCAAGCGGCTCTGCCCGCAGCGGAGATCGCCGCGAGGGCGAGGGAAGGAGGCCGTGTGTTCGGAATGGGGCGCTGGCGTAAGTGGATCTGTCTGGTCACTAAAGGGACACCGGGAAATAAAACGGCCCATTCTGAAAAATTATGTCCTGTGCACCATGCAGTAAAAATACAATATACAAATTCCAGATGAGCTGAAGCGTGAGCAATTTGATCACTGATGTGGCTCATGACCTTTAATTGCTTTTAAATTTTTAGATGCTGCAGAGTGTAATGTGACACCCTGAATGTGACAAAAATGCAGTGTTTCATCTTGTAAATGATCCAGAATATGGACTGTCACATTCTTGCGCATTAGAACAATCCTACTATGTGCTTCTTTTAAAATATTTCTGAGTAAAATGGAGTTGGTCCAAAGCTTATAATTCAGTAGCTACTACTCATCTGAAATTTCAGGGCAAGAGTCAGGAGGGAAGAGATAAGAATATCACAGTTTTGACTGAAGCCCAGAAACACACAGCAGGACTGAGAGTGCCATGCAAAGCATCTGCTCAGCCCTGGAGTCCAGCTTAGCGCTAGGCTGGCTCTCATTAGTATTGCAGAGCTGATTGCACCAAGAGCAGCAAGGTTATTCATGAATAAGTTTTTACTTAACAGAGGAGGGTGCAGTCACTTAATATTTAATATCTTATACTTGACACGGTTGGGACTTGAGCAGCCCTTAGGCCCCATGCAATAATTTTTAGATAGACCATTTCCACTTAGCATTCCTTGATAAGCACTTTTGTTTAAACTATCATGCCTTTACTTTTGCAAAGTACAACAAGGTAGAGAGAGTTATGGCTAAACACCAGAATTGTGTCTCTGCTAGAACACAGTGTCAGTAAGTGGTGCAAGTCAGCGTGGCACGGAACCAAGGAGGTTCATTGCACGCTGTAATAAGGGTATCTTCCTCTGCTCTTAAGAGATATAACATAAGAGTGCTGAGATGGAAATGCAAATTCCTGCCAAACCTGCATTTTCATACTGTATCTTGTCATCTTTTGGGTAACTTGCAGTGTCTGTCCCTCTAAGAAACGAATCCTCTCTACTGTAAACTAATAGCAGAGAAAGTCAGGAGAACAATGAAGGAAATCTTTTGTTGTCTCTAAAAAGACAGTCGAAAACCTGAAAGAGGCACCAGTGCTCTTCTTCACAAGACCTTAAATACATATAGATTCCTTATGCAGAAAAATCCATGAAGACAACAAAAGCTTTCTACAAAGTGAATGCTATCTAGCATTAATGTAGGTAACCACAACCATCAATATCTTGACCTCCTCACTAAGCCAAGTGCGGGCTTGTCCACAATGTATAATTCAGTAAATAAACTTGAGCGTAAAAGTGAGATTCTACTCCAGAAAACTCTTTAATCTCCCTTGTTTTTACGGATCAGCAAAGGTGTCAGGCGTTTGACACTCTAGATAATTGAGCTCTCGCATTTAGAGCACAGCCTACAAATAATGGCAACTTTGCTTTGAAATAGTCCTTCTAAACTTTGGTTTGACAATTAGCATTTCAAAAGGTTGCATCTATGTAGCTGCCATCACCTAGTGCACAGTTAGAATCAAATGTAAGGATTAATAGCACAGCACTAAAACCAGCCCTAAACCCTCCCTGCCTTGGAAGTGTTCCTGCTGAAGATCCCAAGCCACCCATCCACGAAGCAGAACTGCGACTTGTGGCCTTGACAAAATGCAACTAAATCCATGCTAGAAACTGTCACCAGCCCCTCTGAGGCTGTCAGGTTTTTAAGGAACAATCTCAGGGCCGTGGATAGCAGCCAAAGGCAGAGGTCCCGTTCCCACTCGCCCGCGTGCGCACAACCCACCGGGAGGGAATCCGTGTGCTGCTCCCCGGGACTGCCTCGTGCTCCATGGAAATGTTGTTATTAGGGTTTTTATTTTTTCCATCTCCCTGAAATGAATGCAAACAATAGGGGTTTTTCTTTCCAGCTCATTCTTCAATAATTAGGGTAGTCATAATGAATCTGTTCTTAGAGTAGAATTAATATGAGATAGTACTGGTGATTAGGTAATTAGCAAGTACCAAGGGTATTTAACCTTCCGGGTGACAGCATGTCTGACATCACCTGAGCTCATGCAGATTCTCTGGAAAGAATTAACAATTTTAAATTACCCCATTTAAGTTATTAATTATGAAATATAAATGGGCCAGACATGATGCCAGTGGTGCCCAGTATCCTGGTGATTTTACACCTCTGCATATCTTAAATCTATGTATTTTCTGTCTTGTGTTTCATTATAAATTGAAATACGACTGCAAGCATCTAAAGACATTTGCCCTGGCAACCGTCGGCTACTCTCACAAATGTCTTTGCTCCCATGAATGACTAAGAAGGAAAAGGATTTCCTTTTCTGCTCCCCTTGGTTTGAAAATTCAATTAATACTCAAATGTTAGAATGGCAAGTATTTCAATCATTTCTGTTTTGGTGCCAACATTTTCACTGGGAACAATATTAGTTTTATTGTGTACTGTTGTTTTTCCTCTTCGCACCACATGTCACCACAAGCGATCACTGAGCTGCAGTGATGCAGGAATCGATCTCTTTGCATTGCAGCGCTGCAGCCCCAAAGTGCACACCTGGACAGGGGCAAACACAGAGAGTTCAGCCTTTCTTCCCATCTCCAGCAAACAGCACTAAACAAAACACCTCCCTGCAGCTCTGCCAACAGAAAGATTAAGAAAAATAGTGACTCTTCTAGAGAGGTTTCACAAGCAACTTGCAAAGGTAATTTATATATAGACATGAACTCCTGTTCCAAAGGAAGTTTGCCCAAGTCTTGCTCCCACAATACATGTTTACAGCTTTGGAATTTGCTTTCATGAAATTTCTATTTAGTCGTTTCATGGGTAGTAAATGTGCATGCATGGTTGCATAAACCTGTGTACACCCACACGTCTCTGTAGGTGTCTGCCTGTCCCATCCGGGCTGACCCTCTCTCTCCAATGCATGGTTATAGCTCTTCTCATAGTTCCTCACACTGCATTAGGGTTTCTCTTTATGAGCAGCCAATAATGTATTAATGCATTCCTCGGCGGGAAGTGTGCTCCTAACTATTACCTTGGACACTCATTTAGTTGAATTTGATAGTGACAACACATTGACATTGGTAAGGTTAATGATCCAATACTTTATTTCACTGAACAAGTTGAACAACATTTAGTACATTGTTCCACGATGTCCTAGAGAGCTGTCTGTGCTATTACTTTAATAGTACTATGGTATCTTTGCCCTTTAAGTAATTGGCACCATGAAAATTTTCTCTAGGTCCTGTCACAATTGATTAGTATTGCAGTGAATTACAAAAAAATTACTTTTATTTTCCTTTTTCAATCTCTTTTCATGGAAGGAGGGCAGAATTTGATCTTTGTAGATGTGAAAGGCTGCACTTGACAGCCAGATGACAGCACTAAAACCAGAGTGGCGAGGAAGAAGGACCAGGGCTACTTTGATGTTTTGGAACTGGAGCCAAAACAATCCCATTCCCACCATCCCGGCCTGCGGAGCTCATCCCTCTTGGACTTCACAAGAGCTAGTGCCTAAAAATTTCTCAACATTGCATTAATTTTGTCCTTCTATCACCTTCTCCCCTCTCTTTTAAATTACCCTTGATTGTAGAACATCTGCTCCTTTCAAGCTTGCATATGGCTCTCCCCTTAAATCTGCATTCCTGTCCCAGGGATCCGTACCGTTCTCCAGCTGGAAACTGGGCAGATGAGGCCGGCTCCGTGCAGAGGGAGGCAGAGCCCGTGCCTGCAGTGACCCGCTCGTCTCCTCTTGGGCTGCTTTGTGGTGCTGCTTGCTGGCAGCTCGTGTGCGTGTGCCCTGTGCTGTAGACAGCTCCTCCAGGAGCCCCAGGAGACGGGCAGGAAGGGGTCCAGGTGAGAACAGGTCCTCCCGAGCAGCTCGTGGATGTCCTGCCATCCTCCGGTCGCTTTGTGGAGGTTCCTGCTCTGGGATCAGGCATCACCCCCTTAGATCACAAATTAAATGACTCAATCTATAACTATTATATACATGGGCCATCTTACTCTGGGAAAAAAAAAAATCATATCGGCATAACTGTAAAAGCGAGCAGCATGAGGGAGGGGAGGTGGCTGTGCGAAGGAATTGTAATGCCGAGTGTCAAACAGGGACACTGACAAGAACCGGAGATGAAGCGGGCCGTGGATCAAACCCCCCGTTCTCCAGACAGGCAATTGTATTTCATTTTGATATTCAAAAAATAAATTCCTCACAGATGTAAAATACTGGAACATGAAAGGAATGTAATTTTTTTTGTGCTCATGAGAAAAAGTCCAACAATTAATATGCTCAGGGTGTCTTCTCCGCAGACATGGGCTACCCAGAACACTCACCAAAGGTTTTCAACAAAGCTCAGCGTTGCAAGTGTATAGGATGGCGAGATAAAGGCTTCCTTGCCTGTGAGCTGTATTTAATAAAAAGTTATCCCTCTTTTGATTTTAAACCTTAAAAAAAACCTATATAAAAATACAACACTGTCTTCTGATCATTTATATTTGGTTACAAGGTAGTTATATCGTATTTCCTGCTGTCATTATAGGTTACTTAAATGGTTTCTGTTGTCATAGTGGAGAAGATAGATCCATGATGGTCAAACTACGTGGACTTTGAAGTTAAACACAGAAACTTTGGATTCCATCTTGACTTACAGTATGACTGTAGACCTCGGGCTTAACTTCTCAGTGCACTGATCTCCTGAGCGGTAAGTAGCTCAGTTACCTCATAATCAAGCCCTTATTTTATGCCCATTGCCATGCACTTGATTGACTTCTATCATCTGTCCTCCACAGCCTGAGGTCTGAAATGTTCAGGGTCTATCATGGAATCCCTAGGAATAACACAGAGGAGATACTTGGGAATAACTGTAGGTAAAATAATAACAATACCACTGATGCTATAAAGGAAAATTCATGTTTTTCAGTCACCTGGTCATGCAATTTTCCTGCTTTCAGGGAAGGGGGTCCCTGCATCACCGACTGGACGGAACATCCTTTATATTGCTCAGAAACCTCCCGCGCTGGGACACTGTTGGCCGGCAGCGATTCCCGGCACCTGCTCCGGCCTGGGAGACCCGTGGGAGCGCCTGCCTGTCCCCTCAGCTCCCAGGCCGGCTCTGGCCCGGCACAGCCCAGTGTCACACGGTGAAGGACAAGGTATTTATCTAAGGCCGCAAGCAAAGGCCTCCTTTTCGGAACATGTTTATTCAGGTTTTCCTCTAACCTTCGTCCCTTCTGGCTCTCTTCCCCGCCGCGCACCCCCCGGCCCCTCACCTCCATTCCCCAGCTGAGCCCTGCTGCAATATACTCTATATTTGTCTCTTGCTTCCCTGAACACCCATTATTATGTAGAATAATAACGCAGGAGCTCTGCTCGGCACCTCTGCTCAGTGGCTCCAAGTGGGTTGAATTGTAGCCCGCGGCAGGGGGTGATAAATGTAGCGTAAGATGCCTTTTCCACAGCAAACTGCAAATTGCCTCAGCAGCACGGCCCACAAAAGGTTCCCGCGGAGCAAATTTATCTCCCATTGTCGGCCCGCGGAGGAGAGCCGGGAGCGCCCCGCGTTCTATTTTTAAAAAGTCACATTTGATCTTGTTCAGGCTCCGAGTCCAGAGTATTTTAAAGGACTTTCCATGGAAAATGCAGGCCGGAGAATGCTGCACAGATAAAGGGATTTATTTTTAACAGCAGCCAGGGTTCATGGCCATGTAAGCATTTCAATTTTGAGCCACTCGGTTTGAATAATATATTTTGCCAAAGTGAATGTTATGTCATCTAATAACTCGTGGGTGGGAGGAAGGCTGGGGAAGGGGAGAAGACGACTGTTAGAGAGAAATTACCCTCTATAGATTGTCATACGCTCGCCAAAAGGGAGAGGGGATGGAGAGACATGGCAGGGCTGATCTCCCCATTCAGGAGTTTATACTGCACTTCCTCCCATGTGGTTGAGCCCTGAGATAGCAGCGTGATGGACACTAGAGAAGGATGGCAGGTGATGGATATGTAGTTGGAAACCTGCAGTGATGGATGGTAGAAGAGAGAGGGGAACATTTGGTGGTTGATGGATGGCAGCACCACAGGTGACGCATCCACAATTAATGGCACGAGTCACCCCGGTGCATTATAATGTTAAATACCTTTGCATGTGATGCTCACTTGTCATGTTTCTGCTGGGCTGCCCTTCAGGTGCCGGGTAGTAAATCAGCGCTGGGGCTTCCGTCTCGTGCTGCAGCGCTTGCCCACGGATGGCCAGCGGCTGCGGAGCACCGGGGGCCGAGGGCTCCTGGGCACCGCGGGGCATCAGCTGCCACTGACCCACCGCGGGAGCCTCGCCTGGAGCTCGCTGCACGTCCCCGGCCGTGGCCACCAAGGCACGCACTTAACCATACCCTTCATTAAGAGAAAAGGGTGAGAGGGGAAAGCCGAGGTCCTCGGGGGCACAGCGAGGTGCTCGGGAACACCTGGGGCGAGAGGAAAAGGAGGATTCCAACCGCGGGCTGCAATCCATCACATGCTCCTTTATTCCTCCCCTTGTGCCAAATCCCGTTTGGAAATTCGTTTTGGTCAGGTTCAGTTAACGTTAAAATTAGATTGGTTATTTGAAAATCTGATGTGCGCTTGCTGTCCGCATTTTCAAAGCAAATTAGTCACTGAAATGGAATTATTCTGGATTTAGGAGTGTGTAAATGAAAGTGGATTAGCTCTCTTTGCCTCAGTGTACCTATTTGTGATATAATGTTAAGTAAATACTTTAATGCTGGCGTGAAGTCAGGCTTAATTTATTAATGTCTTGCCTAATTAACATTTAAAGATCCTTCCTCGGAAAGAGGATTATTAACAATAATAATATTATTCCACTAGTGTTGATTTTAGCTGGATTCCTATGAATAGGCGATTAGGAGGTTTAAGCCAAGAATTTATTAGCAGAGCCCGACGGCGGCCTGGCCGGGTCCCGCACGGAGCCCGTCCTGTCCAGGGGCAAACAGGGAGAGGAGTCAATAAGAAAACTGCATCTGAAGCAACTTGCACTCCGTATTCATTCCCCCTTAGCTCAGTTGAGAACAGATCAACCTATTTACAATGTAGGAGTTGAATTTGAGGGCTTAGAACTATTTTTCTGTTAACATAATGAAAAATAAATACAAAGTTGTTCTTTTTCCTTTCAAACGGCCTTTACAGTTGGGATTTATTTATACACTGTGTGTTTCGCAAGGACAGAATTAAGGAAGATATTCACTCCTCATCCTTGTATGAAATATCTTCCTATCTTTTCCAATGAAAATAATTCATGTCACTGAGAAAAAGCCTTCTATGAATCGCTGATGAGTCTTTGATGCTTAATGTGCTGTCCAGCATAAACGTGGAGTTCTCTTAAAATTTAGTTTAACAAGAGAATCTGATTTTCTTCCTAACATCATTAAAGTTTCCCCTTCAAATTTCACTTAACAAGCAAATGAATGTTCTCCTCGCATAATTATAGTTTCTTTTTTGAATTCCATTTAAAAAAAGTCAGCCTCACCCGTCCCGTGTTTTTCCACAAGGAACGAAGCCAGCCGAGCCGTGCCGTGAGTCATTCCAAATACAACCTGAGCCGAGGTTTAAAGCACAGCAGGGCAGAGCTGCCGCGGCTCGAGGAGGCCACACAGACTGGTGGCTTCTTGGGTCGGAAACCCACGTGCTGCTGAGTCAGGCACCATGGACAGGGCGTCAAAATCCGGGCGGTTGCTCCTTGGCAAGTCTTTGCCATGGCAGCAAGTCTCTGGCCAGGGGTCGAAGCCTGGATTAAGCAGCGCGATCCTGGGCAGGATTTTAGGACTCGGAGCAGGTCCTGGTGCAGGGGCCTTTGTCACTTCTGCTCCAGTTCCTGCAGTCGTTTTCGAGGAGGAGGAGGGAGATTTTCCTGCTCCAATGTGACAAATGAGCCGGGAAACACGAGATCTGACTGCCTCTGTCCGCACACGTGCACCTACATATGGTGCAGCAGGCGTTATTACCCTGATTATTTTCCCCATGTCAAGTTCTTGCTTGTTTATTATTTGCCAGCCCCTCCTACCTCTCTGCATTGCTGGCGGTTTCTCTCCGTCGTGGTCCAGACCCTGTTTTTCTTTTTCTGCTGTGGGTTTGCAAATCATTTTCCTGCAGAATAAATGGCATATATCCCTAACATCTGAACTAGTAGAATGTGAATAATTAGAGTCGAGCGCAAGTAATTTTTGAGTCAAGGCCTTAGTGTGTCATGGGTTGTAAAATTTAATCTGCCAGCAGCTCCTGGCCTCATATCAATTACATACAGTAAAATGAGGGAAAGTGTCCCATATTTCTGTGCGGTTATGGGAAGTGCCATGCTTGCGTTTCAACATCACATATTATCTCTGTTCTTAGCTGTATTGCCAGGTCGCTTAGCAGTGTTTCTGTGATGGGCGAGCGTGGAGCTGTTTTTGTAAATGCCCCCGGGGCTCCTCTCGCTGCTCCGGGTGCATCCAGCAGCCCTGAGCGATGATGGGAACTGCAGGCGGGCAGAGACGTAACCCACGGGCTCTTGGGTGCGTGGCGAGGGAAGGCAATGGGCAGGACTGCGTTGAAAGAAAAGAAGGAAAAAAGAAATTGAACAAAAAAAGGGCATCTTTTGACCAGTATCCTGCTTTGTTGAAGGTATCAAGGTAGGAGGTGGCCTCAGCTGCTCTCCACTACCTGTTTATTTGCACGTTATTACCCCATTAAATGTACAGGAAAAGAGTGCACGTGCACGTGGGGACTGTGTGAACTCACAGTTATTATGGGGGGCTGAACCCTCCCATTAACTTGCCTTCCCCAGCAGTAACCATGGACGTTTACCCTGGAGTAGCTCCAAGTGCAAAGTCCTAAGTCTAAGTCCAGCTGTTGCCCCGTGCTTGTTGGGGCTGCAGACTTGGCTCTTGCCGTGCGTCTGCAGCACAGCTGAGACAGTGGTGCTGCCGTGCAAATAACAATGCACCCAATGCATCTCAAAGTGAAATGAAAGAATGGATAATTAGCTGTATAATAGAATATATACATATATATAAACAGGAACTGCGTTAAGACCAGATGAAAGTATGTCGGGAACAACGTCTTGTTACAGAGCTCTTTTCTTCCCCTCCTCTCTATCTGAATATGTCTAGGGCTACTTACTTAAACCTTATTCTTGAGGAGGAAAATCTTCTCATTTCTCCTATTTGTATGCTGCTCTAACAGTTTTGAGAAATTAAAAATAATTGATACATTTGCGAAAGCACAAGCAGTAACTACTTCATATTTTAAAAGCCTTGCAAATATCCAGGAAAAAGTGCTGTGCATGCAAAATACTAAAGTCTGCTCAAAGTGATGCAATGAAGCCCTCTTTTATGGGAATAACTACGACTGCATATAATAAACCAGTAGATGGAGGTTTTCTGTTGTAATTGTGCAGAACCTGGAATGATCCCTCTTTTTAAGTACTTGAGCTCTTTTTCCTGGGCTGGGAAACGCTTTTCCCTTCAGTAGGTAGAAGTAATTTCTAAAGAGCTCTTGGCTATCACCCATTCTGCTAAATATGGACTCATTCTGTAATGACAAACACATTAATTACTAGTAATTTGGAAAAAGACTTGATGGCTCTGCGTGCATTAAATGGAACAGATTAAACCTGATACTAGGCATTTCTATGTGATACCATGGCAGTGGTTTCATACAACATTTTTGATGAATATATAACACACAAGTGCCCTCAGCTCTATGCAGTACCCTGCATTAGGAGCAATCACGCAGAGTGGACCTCAAAGGGAGACTGTTTTATTAGGTAAAAGGGAATGAAGCACAGAAAATAGAATTAAAGATGAACAAAAGCCTCCATTATTTGGCAAAATTAAATGCACTTTTCCAAGTAAAGAAGGCAAAAGTCAATCATTATCTGCCTGTAATACATCGCAGCAGATAATAAAGAGAGGTTTATGATCTCTGAAAGCAAATTAGAGGATATTTAAACAACACATCTTTCTATGAAGGAGAGATAATTACAAAATCAGGTCAACATGCAGAACAATCCAGCTCTGCCCCGTGCTAATGTTACTTGAATAAGCTGAAATCTCCCATATTCTCTCTGCGAAGAAGGACTCATTTGGGATGCAGCTGTTCTCATTACTGTTCATCATCTGCAGTGCCAAGCCCGTGCGAGCGGGCGCTGGTTGCCTGGAAGGCGCCGGCAGCCTCGCGCTCTGCCCGCTGCTCCATCCCGTCCCATCCCGTCCCATCCTGGCAGGCAGGAGCTCCCGGGAACCACCAGGAACTTTGCACCTTTCCCTGTTGTATCCGTATCAATTCCCTCTTCTAGTTCATGTGTTCGTTTCCATGTCCCTCTTCTATTTCCTACGCTCTTTTCCACGGCCTCAGGTGCGGAGCTGCAAAGCCCGGGAGCTGCTGGGGTTGTAGGAAGTGCTCGGGACGGAGCTGGCTCTGCTCCCAGCGTGGTGAGTGTCGGCTCTGGTGAAAATGCCCCCGTGGAGCTCAATGTGGGGCTCGATCCGTGCGCACCCCGCACGCCCTGTGCTTTTGGGGGGCTGCTTTCTAAACCCTGGGGCATTTAGAGGTCTCTTGCTCTGCTGGCTGCAGCCCACCCCAGTGCTCTGCCCGGCGCCTCGTGTTAGACTGAACTGGGCATCGGGGACAGGACAGCTCTGGCCTGGTACCCCTGCCAGCGAACCCCGAATTCTCCAGCATTCAGCAAAATTCTTTGAAGTTTCCCCCTGGTTTAGCTGGCAACAGAATTTTGCTGATCACGACAAAGGATGAGGCGAGTCCATAGACTTTGCTCTTCTCTAATCCGCTGTGGCCCGGAGTGTGGAAATTAAACTGATTGCAGCGGGCGGTGGGAATCCTCCTGCCCCTGCCCCCCGGGGCGGCTGGGGCAGCTGGAAAGGTCTTTTCCCTGCCCTAATCTCAGCGAATTTTTTGATTCACTTTGTCCTGCTGTGCGAAGAAAAAGGGAAAGGCAAAGCACCTGGACAAATTGTTTCTCGCCCTGGATACTAATGGAAAGAAAAATGTCAGAGCAGATGAAAATGAGGTCGTTGCTGCTGCAGGAGGGCAGCGGATGAGATCAGAGCGGAGCCGCCAGCTCTGCCTGGCCCTTCATTAGCCGCGCGCCAACACCCGGGCTAATGGGAAAGGCCACGAGTGGCATCACTTGACAAACTGAGATAGCTCTGCAGAGCAAAACCCACCTTGCGTCCTCCCCCAGGGAGACCCTGGCTTGCTTTTCCTCATAGCCAAGAACTGGGAAAATCAGAAGGTACCAGGCAGTTTTTATGGTGAGTTTTTGTTGCACAAGACGTGACGTTTTGGCTGGGCCGGCTGCTGGTTCGGCTCTGGCCATGTGTCCACGCGGGGCCTGAGAGCAGCTCAGGTGGTGGGAACCGTGTCGGTGTCTCGGTAACTCCTGGCACTCTCTGCCTGTATTACAGGGATAATAATTGTAGCAGCCAGCATTAAATGCTGAGATGGGTTTGCGTTGCATATTGTTTTGTGTTAGTTTGATGGCACCTGACACTCAGTACACGTGTTGGACAACAAAACCTTATTGAGAGTCATTCATCATCTTTTGTATGTGTGAAACTGATTAAAGTTGAGCTGAAGCTGAAACTGGGAAGCGGAGGACTCCTCCTTCTGCACCTCCTCCTCGGCTTGCCTTTTGGAGGATGAAACTGGGCTGCAGAGTTTGCAGAGCAGAGCAAGGGAGCAGGATGGGGCCCTCACCTGCCCTCCGACAGGCAGAGCTGGATCCCAGCGACTGATGCCCGAGATAAAAAGAATTATCTGAAGTCACAGGGCTTCTCTGCAACCTTATATTTCGTTATGTGTCTCTCCAGTTAATTAGTTATGCTCTTCTTCCAGTTAATTAGCTCAAAGAAAAACAGCCCTTTGTACTTAGCCTTATAAATTACAGTCTTTTACTGTCTTATATTTTATAAGAGATGACACTTTCTGCATTTTCTTTGCAGGGTCACATTTACAATTCTAAAGGTTGGGAAAGAACCTCACGTAGCCGTGCTGCATAGCGGGGCGGTGGGGAAAGGCGTTTCAAAGTTACCGTGATTTCTGTAAAAAAATAATCAGAGAGACCAGGAGAAAAATTTGTGAGGATCAAAGAAGATGAACTCTATTTAAAAAAGACTAAGTAATGAAAAAAGTACTAAGTACTGAAAAAAATGCATGAAAGTGCCAAAAGGAGCTTCAGAAGTTCCTAAGAGCATCTGGAAAAGCCTGGCCGTTGTTCAATGAGCAGGTTGTAGGATGACAGCCAGTTGCTACGGTCGTTTTTATGGTTGCAAGCACATAGGAAAAGCTCAGACGCATCTTATTCAAATAAATAAATGAAGGGAATTTAAAGAAAGCAGCCCCTGATGGCCCCTCTCCCTGTCCCGTGCACGGAAGGGGCGAGATGCTCTGGCATCTGAGCCAAGGGCTGGAGAGCAGAAGACAAAGCAGTCGCCAGTGACAGTAGGAAGAAATACTGCAGGGGTTTAATGATTGCTAAGCAGTAAACACCAACATCAATATTAACATCTGGAGCCCAGGATTCGTTCAGGCCATGTGGTTCTGGAGCAGGTAAAAATCTCACCCTCTTATTCTTGGAATCAGTTTAGTCTCCAAAATCTGCACAGTTCCACTGCACCTCATTACAACCTATGTAAAGCCTAATGGGTCCCAGCAGTGCTGTGTTAATAGCAGAGAATCATTACCTAGCCTATTGTTTACATTTAATCTAGTTGTCTCTGTTATTGGACAAAAAGGCTCCATATAAAAGGAAATCAGTCAGCTGTTGGATTGAATTTTTCTGGATTATGGATTGGTTCTTTAAGTTTAATGCAAGGAGATGGTTCCATGATACAGTGCATATTTTAAGCATCTATTTATTAAGGCTGAATTGCGGTAGAACTTCTGCTCGAAAGTACAGCAGCATCTAAATGAACAGCAAATTAATTCCCCACTCTCTGCTATTTCCAGTTGCTTCCCGTGCCGCCAGAGCCGGCATGTGCGGTAGGTTAAAAGAATTCTCAACCTTCTATTTAGTACAATCAGCTTTGTCAGATGTTGTTATTATTTTCACCAAATGCTGTATCTGACTGCAATGTTTGCATAAAAGCCTCATTGATTCCTTGATCAGCCTACGCTGGGCAGAAGCAGGCGACAGGAGGACAGGGGAAGCCGAGCAAGGTAGCTTTTATTTAATTTAGTTCAATCAGTACCTAATGGTAGGCATTAAAAACAGCAGAGAAACGGCATTATTTGTGTGTGCTCTGTGCCTGAGCACAGGCCTGGCCTGTGAAAATAAAACCAGCGCTAGTCTGAGCACTGCAAAATGGGGCAGCCCCTGGGCGGGCAGGATGGGGGTAACAAGGTGCAGGTGGCCAGGAGCGCCCCAGGTGGGTGTCCTCATGCAGGGACCTTCACCTCATCCAGGTGGGGTGGTCTGAGGGGCTGAAGCCCCTTATCCAGCCCCGCGGGCAGCCCGGGGCTCTGCTGGGTGTCCGGCTGAGCCTGGGCAGCGGGAAGAGCCTTCCTGCACGGAGCGATGGAGCGTTGCTACCAGCTCCTCGGCAGCCAGCTGTGGCCACACGTCCCGGGCAGCAGGAAAAGGTATGGAAAATGCCAGGATGGGGAGAGCTTTGTAGTGTGAATCTCTGCATGGGCTGCGCTTCGCGTGTAGGCGGCAAGAAATCACTGCTGTGTGCAGCCTGCAAGGGTCTGAAGCAGATGTTTGGTGGCTTATTTGACCAGTGCAATGAAAAGCATTTACATGTCCTTATTCCTGGGATTTTTGCTGTGCTGCTGGGCTCATGGAAAGGCCTCTCTGCAGCACCAAAGGGCGGTTGCTGCTTGTGGTGAGAAACGCGACCGGGGGCGCCCGGTCCGCGGGCTGCGCCGAGCCACACGGCGCCGAGTTATTTAATTTTCTGGGAATAATAATAATTCCCTGGCCTGACAGTCTGCATGTCAGAGTTTCAGCTATATTTGAAATGGCAGAAAGATAAATTCCAGGGGAAAAATAACGTGCGTATTTTAACAGCTGGGCTGCCAGGCTCGGAGGGAAGGCTGCTCTCTCCACCCTCTCGTGCACTGGCAAAAATTACAGGCTGGTAAAAAGCCGTGTTTGGTGTGACCGGGCCCTGTTTGCATTAGTGTCCATCAGGAAGCTAAAAGGAGAAAAGGCCTGGTGGGTTTTGTCAGCTCTTCTAAGCTTGTGCTGAAAGGGTTTTGGTCTGGAATTACTGACTGGCTTGCAAAAATAATAGTTCTGGTGACTGTGTGACAATGGCACTGAGTTAAAGCTTTCCTAAAAGAACCTGGGACTCCAGAGCTGCAGCAGCGCTGCTTTGAAAATTGCAGGCATGACTTCATGTTTCCCTGAATCCACAACACTAAAAAATATGTATGTATCTTTGGGTCCAATTTTCCCTGTTGGAGGACCTTTGAAAACTATCTGTCCTGGTTCACTTGCTCTTCACTCTCCTCTGTGTCATGCCGTAATTTATGGCCTAGGAATAAAATGTCCTATATAAGTCATGGCTGAATATCTAAAGAAGCTGGCCAAAAATTATGGAGACCATCAAACACTCTTTATGACAGGACGTCTGTTCCTGGTAGGATGCTGGGCGTTTTTCATTAAAGCTCTAATTTTGGAAGCTTTGGGTGATTGCGTTTTGAAGGTCTCCAGGGGTTAGCGATCGCCCACACCTGGATCCACGCTGACTCCTCCTGCCCTGGCCAAGTAACCCGGGCCGTATACAGCGCGAGGGCGGTGTGTAGACTCAATGTATGTGTTTAACTGTGTCTGCTCGGACGGGGCCGTTGGCTGGAGCGGGGCGCAGTGGCACGGAGCTCTCGTCCCCGGCGGCTGCACCCAGGTCCAAGTCTTGCCGTGGGCTCCTGCCCAGCCCAATGTTGCTCTAGGAACTGCAGTTCTGCTCTGCTCGGGTTTGTTTTTTAGGAAAACAAGATATGCAGAGTCCATATCCCAGTCTCTATTGATGTAAGCGTAAATCAGGAAGCCAGCCTGCCCTGCGCCATAAAAACTCAATATTCTTCTCTGCAACTGCCCATTAAGCTTCACAAATGGCTAAATAAGGAATTGAAATATGTCATTTATTCATGGCGCTTGGAAGACGGGGAGGGACACCGTAAATCCATGGGCTCTGTGGGTCATGGGGGTGTCACTGGGACCACCGGAGCTTCCTCGCTGCGTGGGGAGCCACTGGCCTCGCCTCGATTCCTGCTTCCTAATCCTGCTAAACCTGCGCCCCTCAACTTTTCCCTGTCTCCCCGCTTTGAACTCCCTGGGCATGTTCCTTTGCCGTGCCACTGGGGACTGTGGCAATGAGCAGCACAGTAAATAGGTCATATAATAGTAATTCTGCAAGGAACGGGAAATAAATGGGAAGGAGCAGTTATTTAATCTTCCCTGCATGCGTGCGCTGTGCGTGTGGAGCGGAGGGGGCTGGGACGGGCGGCTGCAAATGCACTAGGAATAATAATAATTAAACCTGGCTCGTCATTATCGTAATGGAGCTGGGGGAGTCATGGCTTGGCCTTCGGGATTATCTGTCCATCCTCATCACGGAAGGGCTGGAGAGATCGGAATGGGCAGTAGCACCAAGGTCCATCCCGGTCCCTGGGCAGGAGCCCTGGGTGATGGGCAGGAGGTGCTGGTGGCTCAGCAGCACCTTGCTGGCCCTGCAGCAAGGGGACAATGCAGAGGTGGCCTTCACAAAGAAAATGATGCAAATGGGGAAAGAATCCCTCCGGATAGTGAAGTTATTCCAGCAAGTGGCTATATAAATGTCTTTATATTGTTATTTCCGATATTAGTTTGTTGTTCCTCCATGAAAGCTGATTTATTTGAAATGTTATTACTCGAAACACCCTAATCTTTTTGTAATAATTCATATACTGGAGATTACGGTTTTGGAAGGCAGCCCAGCTCTGGCTGGAATCCTATTTATGGATTAAAGGATTTGAACAGCATTGCAAGCTAGATCGCCGAATAGCAGGATAATGTAAACCTGGTTCCATATAAAATGCTTTACCTCTGCAATAGTAACCCCATTAAAGGCAGCTTGTTGGAGGACGCTGGACAAGAGGACTTTCATTAGGATAGCAGGATATCTCGCACCCCTGGAGAGCAAGGATTTTCGGGGCAGGGTCTTCCCCTTGTTCGGATGCCGTGAGCTGCATTTAGTGTCTCTGCCTTCTTCTGGACACCACCACACTGGCCAATTGCAGGGTCTTTGTGGCAGATCTGAGCAGACCATCATGAAAACCACGTTGTTTCTGGTGGGAACTCGTCCTCCACAAAGGAAAATGTCCCCAGCAAAGCGCTGCTCTCCTGCCCGGTGCTGGAAGGAAGCAATTTCTAGTAATTTCTGTGCAAAAAAGTGCCCCCAGGGCCTTCCTCGGAATCCGCACGTTGGAGGGATGGTCCAGCCCCAGGGAACTGTCAGCTCTTGGGAATGTTGTTATTAATTTACTGCTTGCTGCGGCAGCACGTGGGGAGCCCGTTGCCAGCCGAGTGCAGTTGTGTTAATAAGTGCTGCACAAATTCAAACTAGAGGTTGGCCAGCGACGTGATTTAAAGGGTGCCTGTAATGTCTGAGAGGATAAGAACTAGTCTGGAAAATAACAGTATCATTCCACGTGTGAAATTAATGGTTTTGGGACACAGGCCGCCTATTTCCTGGCCTTCTCCCCCGTTGCAAGAAGAGAGTCCTGAGACTGGGGATGCACAGAGAGGGTGGTGCACGTAAAGCCAGCTCTTCCTCCACCGAAGGTGAGGATGATGAGCTTGCTGCAATAGCAGGGCACAGGATGCTGAAGGTTAGCTCTTTGGTAGCACATGTTGCCTGCAGAGATGGAGAAGGGCAGTTGGGAGGCATGCGTAGGAGAGGGTAGGGTTTTTCTTGTGTGTGGTGTGGGTTTTATTCTTTGTTTTTAAATTTGTAGGAACAATGCTAATTCTGAGATGGAGGGAACCTTTTGGTTAGGATTGTGGAGGGGATTAGAGCGGAAAAAAATGATAGATATCCCCCATTCGCATGGTGCAAATACTAATCTGTAAGCACAGTTAATGTCAGGTTGTAATGAACAACTGAAAATGGGGCACAAACTGCGTATGTTCATAGGATCTCTCTATTTCCATCCATCCGAGTGGTTTAAAGGAAGCAGCATGGTCTGTGGAGGTGGAAATAATTACAGACTCCCTCCAACTACAGCATCGCCCTGGGCAAAAATCATTTTGTTGCTCTGGATCTCGGCTGCCTCCCCTATGGAATGGGATAATATCATGTGCATCCCAGAGGATTTGAGCATTACTTATTATTTCTATAGGGATTTGAAGGTTAATAGCTTTACACAAGCCTAATTAATTGCTATTATTTAGTTTAATATTCTAGCCGAGCGGTTTGTCCACACAAAGCTAACTCTACCATCCTCCGTGGGAAAAAAAAGCTTTGAAGCAGCTTGGTGCATCTGCGCGTCCCCAAACGTAGGCTGAGCCTGAGCCTATACGTGCATATAGGTGCCAGCGGTTGACTTCTACAAGCTGAAGATAGGATGGAGAAATTGATATCTCTAGCGCTGACTTTTATTTTGCAAGGGTAAAATCTCACGTCTCCTGCTTTGTTTTCAGCGAGCCCAAACATTTTTGCAAGAAAACCATTCTGTTAATGCCCTCGAAATAATTCATGAAGGCTTTTGATGTGGTCATGTTCTGGCTGACAGCCCTGCCGCTTAATGGAGCCTGGGGCCGAGCTTTGGGCGCTCGTGCGGCTGTGGCCGCCTTTGCCTGCGGACAGGAGCAGCCCGACTCTTGCGGGAAGCTAGTGGAGGCCGGGAGGAGGTTCGGAGGCCGCTGTGCCGGGCGCTGCCCCTCGGCCTCCGCAGCCCAGGGCTCCGCGCTGGGAGGCTGCCGGCGGGCCCCAGAGCAAACCCAAGGGGTGGCAGCGCTGATGGTGGGCACAGCGAGAGGAGGGCTGGCGCTCGGGAAGGAGCCCAGCCCCTGCCTGGGATCTCGGCGGATTTGGCTCTTCCTGCATCATTCCTGCTGCACCAAGTGGGAACGCGCTGTTCCTGCAGAGCCCGGCCGCGCGGCGGGAGCTGCCTGCTGCACGGGGACCCGCTTGCCAAGGAGGAAATCAAAGCCATTCTCTGCAATATCTGAACAGGAACCCTGCGCCAGTCTTGATAAATAAAACGTGACATTCCTAACAAACACGAAAAATGAGAGCTCTAATGTTGGCGCTTAAAACCCTGTGATAACAAATAACGAATGCTATAACCTAATGTCATTTGAGAGGGGCCGCGTAGCATGTCTGAGAAGAGATGGATCACATGCATTGTACGCCTGACAGTAAAACTAATAGCTATTGGATGGGGTGTTAAGTATATCATAAAATCAGTGTTAGGCACATTCAAGAAGACTCATTCAAAGTGAGTTTCGACATCCTGTATTGAGTGTCCTGACAGCGGTAAATGGAGCCTGGTAGGCTGCATCCATCAGGAGCCGCTAGCCGGGTCGCTGCTGGCCTGAAGAGGCCGGGGATGTCCGTGCCGGCCCGGCGCTGCCGGAGGGAAGGGCTCGTCCTGCGGCGCTCCGGGGACCGCTCGGGTGCCGCTGCCTGCCGGCGGCTCCTAGCAGAGCGCCTTGTCCCCAGAGGCACCTGTATTTTTAGTGACAGGGAAGACGTGAACGCCCTCCGTAGCGTTCCAAAATTCATGACCACTGCTGTTTTCTAGTTGACAGTTTTAATCATTTTCAGCTGCTTTCATTTCTTCTATGGCTCTGTGCTCAGCAGACCTGCGGATGAACTGGGAATTGCTGAGGTTTACGTGGGCTGGTGCACAAACGGCAGCCTCGCATACGGGCCACGTGTGCCCTCCCGATCCCAAGGGACAGTCCCAATGCCGGCTGCACTGGATCCTCTCGGAGAGTCTCTGCCTGCACCAAGAGCTCGCTAGGAAGGAGCACTTGCGAGGTTTTGTGGCAGCAAGTGTTGGATGTCTCTGTTGCCTTCAGCTGGAGGGAACATATTCCTAAAATGTGTGTGTCTCGTTCAAATCTGAAGCAGGAGCCCGTCGCTCCCTGCAGCCTCTGATGGCTGCTGGGTGAAGAGAACGTGCTCTTGTTCCAGAAGAGGTGATTAAACAGGAAGAGTTAACCTGTTTAGTGCAGCCTGCACCCGGGGTGCGAGATCCCGGAGCGCGAGAGCCGAGGGATGCGCAGGGCAGCGGCTCCTGCAGCGTGTCCCGGGAATGGGCTGCTCTGCTGTGCTGGGAATGGGCTGCTCCCCTGTGCCGGGGAGGCTGCTCCGCTTTGCCGGGAACAGGCTGCTCCTTGCGGTGCCGCCTCCTTGGCACGTTGGCCACGCAGATGGTGCCGGGCACGGAGCTGCGGCGCGAGGGCAGGCCCTGCTGCAAAGTCCCCGGGACTGAGACCCGCTTAGCATAGGCAGCACGAGCTCCTCGCTCCTCAGAGCGTTAATTTGGGAATGCATCCCAGATTGTGCATCTGTCCCTCGAGCTCGCGTTTCAGGCGAGGCTGGGAGCAGGCTTCGCGAGGGGGAGGGCGGCACTAATGCCTCCAGCTCCTTGCGGGTGGGATTTGGGGTTTGGAGCCTCGGGCTGTGTGTGGCGCTCGGCCCGGTGCCCCTCGCGCTGCAATAAACAGCAGGCTCGTGTAGGCGCTGGACAGACCTTTCCCAGTAGAGTGTCATGGATCGGGGCATCCCGGCGTCTGTAACAGCCCGTGCTGCCCTGGGGACCCTGCTGAGACGATGGGCAGCTCTTTGAACCGTGGCCACGTGCGTGCCGCGTCAGCGCGGCCAGGGGGTCCCCATCCCGTGTCACAGGAACACGGGGCTTCCAGCTGCAGCCTCCGGGCAGCGCGGGGAAATGTGGATACCCCTCAGTCCAGAGCATCCCTCAGTCCAGAGCATCCCTCAATCCAGAGCCGCGCGCGTGGGAACAGATCACAGCCCTTCCCGGCCTCCAGCAGAAACTGTCTGTGTTGATTCAACCTCCTAGAGTCCATGTAGTTCTTCCCATCCTGTGTTGGCACAGGGAAAGAATGAGGACCTGAAACCTAAAGATATAATTTAATAATTCTGAGCGTACCTGGCTGTGTGAATTTTTTATGGCAAATTAATTAAAAGCCCAGTTATGGAAGCTTTGGAAAGAAGGCAGATAAATATTTAATACTTTTTGAAATATTTATATGCTACATGTTTTTTAATCTTGAATAAATATTTTTGGATAATCAGTTGCATTTTTGTTATGCTGCAAGTTTGCATTGTATAATCGCCCATAATGGATTAGAAAGAAAATGTTGGCGTGCCATTAATTATGTAATAGCATGTATGTGGCTCTGGGCATGGCAGGAAGAACTCTTGTGGCTATGGAAGACGTAGGTATCGAGGTGACTTCCTTTTGCATGTGACTGGAGCTTTGATTCATGGCGTTAGGCAAGGTCTCCGTCTCTGCAAATGCAGCTTTCGGGTTCCTGCGTGAAACCTTCCACTCGCCCGGGCCGTGGGAGCAGGGGAGCACCGCGGAGCCGGCTGCAATAAGGCCGTTTCCTGAGCTCCATTTCCTTTGTCACAAACGTTTAATCAACCAAGCCGCTTGGCTTCACCTTCCCAGCGAGGGCCGGGGCTCTGCAGGCCTGCACATCTGTGCGCACATCTGTGCGCAGGAAGGTCCCGCCAGCGCTGCGGTCGCCGCGTTTCCCCAAGGTCTAGGTCCCTCCAGCCGTCATGGTCCCCGTGGTCACCAAAGGGCTTGTTAGCCAGGGAGCAGCCAACTCACCAGAATGGTCCCCGGGGTTTGAAGGCTGTTCTTGGTGCTTCCTGGCCTTGCAAGCTCCCCAGGGACCTGAAGGAGCCACGAGCAAAGCTCGGAGCTCGTTTTCCTCGTGAGCTGAGGTGCCAGCAGCCGGCCTTGGTGGCCTCATCTCAGCTGCTTCATCCCCCCTCCCTGAAGCTTAAGCATCCCTAGAGTCTCCTTTCTTTCTTTTTTCTTCTTTATTGCAAGACAAAAGGCTTATTGGTTATTGGAAATTAGAGTGAAAGCCTGAGCTGCTAAAGACACCCAAAAACAAAGCAAAAATTAAAAGGATTGTTTGGAATTTTTTCATTATTATTCTCAGTCGAAGGATTGTTGTTGTGTTCTTATGAAACGTTCATCCTGCAGGCATAGGCAGTTGCATTAGTTTAGCAAGATTGAGCTGTTTAAAATTTCAGCGTTATCCGCCAAAAAAATAATAATAGGAAGTTGTATGGAGAGGAATGTGCTGACAGCAGTGATGTTTGGGTAATAATTCATGTGCGGGAGAGGAGGCTCTGGAAGGCTGCCCAGCTGCGCTCGCCCCGCTGCCTGGGCGAGCGGCCGGCATTCCGGCTCTGTCCCGGAATCGCCCCGCGGATGCAATGGGAAGAGGTGCCCGCTCCAGGTGCAGGTCGTCTGCTCCGGGCTCGGGTTCACACTCGGGCTCTGATCAGCACAAAGAGAGGCAGAAAATCCCCGTTTTTGCCCTTGCAGCCACCTGCTCCTGTGCTTCTGCACGGCCCAAAACCACGATGCGCTGCTCTGGGCAATTCCATGTGGAATAAGCTCCATCAAGGGGGCTTAACAGCAGAGCCCCCATTGGCAAGCTGTCACTCTCACTGCCACTGCTGTGATATATATAATTACTGTTTCGTGTGGAGTCTTAGCTTCGGAAAGGGTTGAAATGCCAAGGAGATAACTGCTCGGTTATTTTGGGTGAGTGAAGGGCACTGAAGGCCCAGGCAGCATCCGCACAGCTGGAAAGCAAATGATGCAGCACCAGTGACTTGAGTGTACGTGAGGCCGGGTCTTCCTAAGCCCGTGTGAAGCTGGGTCTCGCTAAGCCCAGGCGCAACCGTTCTGGGAATCGTGGTGCCCTGGGAATCGCGGTGCTCTGGGCATCACCCCCCGAGGACATCCGTGTCAGAACAACCCAAAACGGTTACAAATTCGCCCGCCCGAGCCTGTGTTTCGGGATGGATGAGGGCGATTAGCAAAGCGCTCCGGCGAGCGCCGTTACTGCTCCGGCCCGCCGGGAGCCCGGGCACCTGCAGAGAAGCGAATGCAAAGCGGTTTCTCCTTCCTCTGCGTCCTACCCGGTCCCAATATAAACAAAGGACATTAGTGTTTTTAATTGCTTCTCTGAGTGCACTGAGGGCCTGCGCAGAGCAAAGAGGGAGCTACTTCCTCGTCATTAATATTGACATTTTTGTGAGCTTGGGTGCAATATAATTCCCACCTACTGGGACAGCCCCCGAGCTGTTTAGTCAATATTTATCTTGTTTTGATTCAGGTCAAACTCCCAGACTGGGAGATGATATAAATTCCTGTGGAATGTATATTTTTTTCTCCTGGAATTTATTCCGGAATATCCTGGAATTTTATTCCGGGTGGGATTTGGCCTGTGCTTTTGTGCTCCGCAGCAGGTCGCGCCAAGCGACCGCAGCAGCGGGGCAGCTCTGGTGCACGTCTCAGCTGTCCCCAAAAGCGTCTCCGGGTGTTTCGAGGACGTTTCCAGTGTCCTTCAGATTTGTTTCACCATTTTTAAATGGTGCATTAGCCTTTCCTGAGTGGCTTCAGGTGGTTTATATGTAATTGCAGTAAGAGAAAAGCCTCTGAGCAACAGCAGTGAGGCAGCTGCAGAACCAAGGGCCCCAGGGCCTCAACCTGGGGGTTTCATTGCACAGTTGAGAATTTTTGACCTGTTCTTCAACACACAAATATGCCATAAGGCAGCACGGCCGCCTGCCCTGCGCAGCTCCCCTTTGATGTGCTGATGAGTTGTTTCCTGAGGAGGAAACCCAAGGAGCTGGGCAGGGAAGGGCTGGGAGCAGAGGCAGGAGGCGCCTGAGCTCGGCTTCTCGGAGGCTGCGCCCGGAGCTGCGGGTGGCCGGGAGCACCAGGGCTGCATGCAGCTCCTTGCTGCTTTGCTTCAGGGGTGTTTCATGCAGCATTTACCCCGGGGAAGCCCTGTTGTAGCCTGGCTGAGCGCTGTCCGTGCTGGAGGGATGATCCAGCCGCCGCTTCCCCAACGTGGTGACTTAAAGCTGATGGGGACTTACAAGGATCTCTGCGTTTATCCGCAGAACTCTTGCAGATCCAGCCCTGTGAATTATCAGTGTAACGAGATGAGGCGTTCGCTCCTGCTGCGCGGTCTGGGGTTGTTTTGGCCTCCGCAGACGAGGCAGGGTCTGAGCTCGTCCCCGTGAGCGTCTCCGCGTCCCGCCCGGCCGGAGCCTTCCCGAAACCTCCCCGGGAGTTTGTCCGGAGCCGGTAGCTCAGGGCCGCCTTGCAGCTGGGGCTTGCATTCCAGTTCGCCGCCTTCCAGCTCCGGTTTCGGGAGCCCAGGCAGATCCGTGTGCGACTCCTGCTTCCCTGCCCTGCGCTCTTTACCTCTAATCACCTTGAAGGTGAGCGCAGCCCCCAGGCCACCATTAAATATAGATGGTGCTGCGCGCGGGGAGGGGGACGAGGGGAGGCAGCGCTTTCAGATGAATTATAGATCAGGATGCCGGCGAAAACAGGCACGGCCGCAGCCCGGCCGCGCTGGCGGCGGCTCCGCGCCTCGCGGGAGGCTCTGCCGCCGACGGCGACGCCGTTCGCGCTCCGGAGTCCACCGAGACGTGGAGAAGGGAAAGCCAAGCTGCCCAGATGTGGAGAAGGGAAAGCCAAGCTGCCCAGACGTGGAGAAGGGAAAGCCAAGGCACCCAGATGTGGAGAAGGGAAAGCCAAGCTGCCCAGATGTGGAGAAGGGAAAGCAAGGGCGCCTAGACATGGAGAAGGGAAAGCAAACCCTGGCTGGCGCCCAGCTAACCCTCCATCCGCTGTTGGAAGCAGAAGGTATTTTCTAGGTTACTCTCCACTGTCCATATTGGCATACGGAAGGAGAGAGCAATCGTTCTTAAATGAGTTTGTTTAGCTTTTAATAACCTTTTTGGACATCCTTGAACATGGCAGCGTTGCTGTTGGCCCAAAGTGATGCAGCTCAGGCTGCGCCGTCCTGCTGCAGACATTTGTCTCTAAGAAATATGGATAATCAATGGCTTGGTTTTAGTGCTGTAGGGCTTCCCTGCACAGCTCCTGCCCAGGCAATTAATAGGGCTGAATTTCATATTACTCGATATCCAAGGTCCTAGAGGCAGGAGAATCCAGCACCTCCACCCGCTTTTGCCAGGATTATTGCTTAAAGGTGCTCTAGTTACTAAGCCGCTGCTGTAAGAGCTCCTTAACTTCTGCTTGTGCCAGTTGGAATGGTTTTGGTACCACAAACAGAAACCTGACACCTTTTCCTCCAGCAAGTAGATTTTGTAAAATAAACTATACATATTTCATTAAGGAAACGGATCCCTCAGCACTGGGAATACCGTTTGTGAATATTTCCTTGTAATGGAAAAGTGAGCATGTTGACAGGATGAATTATTAGACATATTTACAAACAGCTGTTAAAAAGCTCATGTATAAGTCCCGGCTGTATTTTTTTTTTTTTTTTTATGCAAGGTTTATAGTGGTTAGAGTTTGAAAAGTCGGCTTGATTGGCTTGCGAGCAAAGGGAGGCAAGCTTGATTAATTTATTCATGCTCCGTGAGCCTGCAATCACAACTGGTGGAGCAGTCTGTCTGTCTGCAGCTTCTGCAGACGGGAATTAACCCGGGGCAGACATGCAGCACGAGGCCTGGGCGCTGCTTAATTGCGTCTATTGTGCAGCCCTCGTCCTGAAATCAGTGACTTTGAGTGTTCCCCCAATCACAGGGAGCTCTTGGGGCCCGCAGGAGGGGCGGGATGAGCCCATCAGGGGGATTTTGACTCCGAACTGGCGGAGAAGGTCGTGCTGGGATTGCAATTACGCTGTAATTGAGCTAGCAAGGTTTCCTCCAGGCTCGGTGCACTTCCCTCCACGGATCCGGCAGGCTGGCATGGGTGGGTGGAGGAGAAGGTTGAAGACCAAGACGTTGTCACCTGAGGTAGTGTTAATGATGTCTCCAACTTGTCAGCAAGGGTCCATAGGAAACGTCAACACTGGCACTGGGCACATTATGAAATATGAGATTATTGGCAAGACTTCCACATTTTTCTCTGGTTTTCCTCCTGCTGCCACTGCACCCACCTGAACCTTTCAGTGCAACAGATGCAGCTGCCCCAAGGTGCAGCCAAGGTCTGGAGCCACCGCCAAAGTGCTCCGTGCCCATGGCTCAGAAGCAAAAGCCTGACCTGCAAATAGCTGCTCTTGCCCACGAGGGCTCCCCGCGGCGCTCCGGCCAAGCCCCGACAGACTCTCCTCGTGCTCTGCGACTAGACGCCGTGCGGAAAGCTGCCGTGTTGTTTCCGTCTGACTGCAGCAGCATCTGCTGCTGCTGATGGAGCTGCTCGGAGACCTGGGCGAGGAGCAGCTCCAGCGAGGGCTTTGCCGGGGGTGGCGCGGCCGTCTGGTGCAGCCGGGCGTCCTCGTGGCCGCCCCGTCGCTCCGTTTTGACCCTCGTTGCAGCGCGCCCAGGCGTGCGCTCGAGTCCTTCCCAGCTTAGCCAAGCCGTGGAGATGTGCTCGAGATGAGAGGGCCTGCGCTTACACCTGAGCACACACGTGGTGTGCTTTCTCTTCGGGGATCCACCGCGGCATCGGGTTTTCCCTTCAAGGAGGCATGGGGGATTTTCATCTCTCCCAGTGTTTTCCTTCACGGGAGCATCTCGGCTGGGAAGGGACCTGATGTGGGCGCAGGGCCTGGAGAGCCCTGTGAAGGCATCAAAGCTGCTGAGAGCTTGAATAACCCCAGTCTAAAGGCAGCTCTGTTTGCACATGTCAGGGGGCTGTGGCTATTTTGGGTCCTTCTAGGGTAAATCCATAAAGCCAATAGGGTATTTTTCAAAAAGATCTCCGAGCTAATTAAAGGAATGGTAGCGCATACTTCCAGGAAAGCTGGATTTTGTATGGTGTCCATATAGACCTCCTCTCAAAGCCTGGCGGAAGGGTACAGTCTCTGTAGGGTGCTCGGGCTGATGAGAAACCTATTTGCAAGGAAAATTGACTTTGGAAATGGTGGAGAGCAAGCTGCTGCTTTTCTTTTTTTAGTCTCTGCCTGGTGATGTATTTAGTCTATAGGTTCATCAGATCATTGCTTCCAATAATATAATTTTGCTTGTCTGTTTTAGATACGATCAATATGATAAATATTATGGAAACACGGAAGTGCCAAGCAGATTATTTCTGAGTGTGGCAGGATGGCGAGGGGCAAGCTCCAGCTTGCGCTGCGTGCCTTGCGAAGCAGAAAAGCAATTCAGGGAGACTAAAGGCTACAGATGAGGCTGTGTGTTCTCTGCAATAAATGCAAATGATTTGAATTCATTTCCCTGCTAAGAGAAAGAAAAAAATTAAAGCTGGAGATGCTACAGATCAAGGAATTCAACTTTAAACAGACACAAAATCAACATAAAAGAAGACATGGCAATAAAGAGTAGGGGGAAATAGATTTCAGTAAAATAATCTGTGTTAATGAACAGACCCTAATCCATTTCTGAAGTACCTCTCTGTGGTAGCATTGGCTTCTTTTTTTACTTCTTTTTTTCTTTTTAGCGTGTACTGTAGCATTATGGCCTAGCTGCAATCAGTCTGCTGTGAACAGCTTGTATGTATTTGGATGCTCACTAGCCCATGAGAGCAAATCGTCCTCCCTCACTGTCAAAGACTTTCTTTTCTAATTCTTTATTAGATAACAAATGGTTCCTGTTTTGTTCTTTGCTTTTAAGCACGTTAGGTTTTCCTGGATCTCTTTTACTAGCTTTGTTTGTATTTGTTAATGAGTTATGTTCCTTTATTGCTTGTAAGAGCAAGTGTTGTGGTCACCCGTTTTCCACTAAGACGCACTATAAAAACCTCTTGCAATGAAATAGAGCCCCGAGCCCATGAGTGCAGAAGACAGAGCGAGCAGCAATTCTTCCACAGAACAGTCGCTGCAGCGTGCTGTGCTCGTGCTGCCAAAACTTCTTCAGCAGAAAGTAAATTCTTGCTTTATAACCTGCTCATGGCATGTGCTATAAATGTTACCAGGTGCTCCGTGTCTCCTATGCTTGGTGCACCGTTTTTGTCCGAGGCCACAAAACAGTAAATGACAAAATTGCCCTAACATCAGATTTTTCGGATTTATTGCTAGTCTGTTTCAGTCTGATTAAAATTGGATTGGAGTAAAATTTGGGAATCTTTTCGCATCAAATCTTGAACGCAGATAAGAGAAATCCTGCAATAGAAATACCTCAGCGTTTCTAGAAGCACTTCTTGCTCCTTATCTGGGCTGGGTATGTCGAACGGGTCAGCATCCACTGCCAATAAATATTTGCCAAGGAAAACTCTCATTTAAACCTTCCGTTTATTCAAATAAAGAGAGAGGAGCTGGAAATAGGTCTTGGCACAGCTGGAGAGGCATTTCAGTTGGGAAAAATAATACACTTTGTCTCTTTTTTTTTTGATCTAGTCCATTCCTATCACTTTGAAATAGTGACTTGCATTGCTTAAATATATGGCCAGCAGGTGCACAGCTTGCAAAACACATGGGATTGTTTCTGATGTCAATCATGGGCTGAGCGCAACACAGTTTCTACAAGGATGTTTTATTATTTCTTTTGTTTTCCTGGTGCGTCATCACAAATACCCCCTGGGCCGGGGCAGCCGGGGGCCGTGCCCACCGCGTTGTCCGTGCTGAGATGCCCCCGTCCACCCTCTGAACGGAGTGGGAGTGGGAGAGCAAATCCGTGCTCGAAAAGACCCCATTCTCCTCCTCGCGGCACCATCTCCTGCTGTGCAGGGGAACACCAGTCTGCATCCCTGGATAAAGAGAGCCGGGCAGCCGGGGGGTTATTCCCTGTGCCAGGGAGCTGCAGTGGCCGCAGCGAGCGCCGGATTCCATCGCTGCCGAGCTGGGACTCGGCCTTTGAAGGGCTTCATCCAGCGGTGGCCGTCGCCGGTGCTGCCGGCCCGCTCTAATTAACGCAGCGCAAGCCGCCTGCAAGGGAGAAGGTGCCGCTGAATGTAAAAGAAGCTCATGAAAGGGAGCAGGGAAGGGAGAATTATTCACATAGCCCCAAAGTTTACTTTCAAGAGGGTTTTTTTTTTTTTTTTTTTCAATTTCATATATTTCCCTTGATCATTTGAGAGAAAAAGATCTGTCTATGGGCAGATCTCCAAAGAGATGATTATTTTTTTCAGCATTGCTATTGCTTTAATCTGGGGTCTCCTCAGACAGGGAATGTTTAATTGGAGCGATGGTGAAATAAAATGTTTAAATAGATTGAATGGCAGCCTTTTTCCCTCTGTTGTGACATTAATCCCGCAATATTCCCAAGCCCCTTGCTGGGTATGGAGGCAAAGAAAGGAACCAGAGGAGGTCCCTCTCTCTCCGTCTGCCTGTGATGTGGAAACTCCCTGGATACACTTATCGTCCATAATCCAATACATCAATTAAACCCGAGACCTTTCTGCAGTAATCACCAACGCACACAAAATAAACGGCGCGCTGTGATGTGGGGGTTTGGGCTTGGGGCAGATTTTCCTGCAGTTGTGTGTGATGTGTGATGGGGAGGGAGGATGAGGAGCCGCTCGGCCGGCCGGGCGCCGTGAGGACGTGTCGGGGCTGTGTTGAGCCTGGCTTCCCTGCGCACGTGTGTGCACGGAGGGACAGAGCCTCACAAGGCACGTTAGAGGAGAGCCATCCCACCAAGTCGCAGTGTAAATTATAAGGCTAGCGTTCCCGTGGTCCTTGTTATTCCCTTCTTTCCCTGCCGCCTTCAGGGATCTGTATTCTTCAATGGCTATAGTGAGATCAATATTAAAAATATTTACAATAGAGTTGGGCACCTCCTGCGTCCCTGGCTTGGGCTGAGCTGCCTGAAGGGGAAGGAGGTTCTTTAAACTTCTGGCTTTGCGTTGGACTGTGCTGGAAACACAGGGATGGAGGGCGAAGCGAGAGGCAGACCTTGGCTCTGCCTTCCTCCATCGCGCGCAGACTGCGGGAGTCTCCGCACAGCCACAAATCACAGGCTCCCTGGCTCGTCCCCCTGCCAGCCCTTGCACGGGGAACAAATCTCAATCTCCTCAGACAAAAGGGGAAAAAAAGACAAAATTAGGGTTCAAATAATCTAGGCTTTCCACTGTTACCAATGCACCCTGCCTCCAGAAAAAAAATGGAGCGCTAATATTGCGGAGCAAGCGGTGGAGCTGCAGCGTGTTTTGACAAGATGCTTCATATTTTGTGCTCATTAGGACAGCGAGCCCCAACCCCTCATTCCTTTACGATGAAGGAGCTAAGGATTCCTTCCCGCGGAGCACGCGGCAGAGCACGTGCTGCAGGAGGGCGTCCTGCTGGGGCAGCCGGGTGGGCACGGGGACCTCCCTGCACAGCTGCGGGCGCCTCTCCCCAAAGGTGCCCCGGGGATGCAGGGCGGACACAGGCACTCTGCAAACTCCAGCAGGCCCCGAGGAGAGTCCAAGGTGGATATTTAAACCGGAGCATTTGGAAGTACGCCCCATCGCCCCTGGGCAAAGCTGCCTGCCGGAGGAGAGCATCGCCGTGCCCTGCAAGGGCAGGGGTCCCTCGTGGCCTCCCTGTGTCACTAGAGCATCGCAGACCAGCGTGTGTCTTTGAAGGCAGCCTCCAGCACGGTGGGCTTGTTTGGAATTGATTGCGAGTAGATCATTGATAACGTAGATGAGCTACTGGGGGGGAGACCCTCTATTTTGGTGTGTCGTGGGCACAAGCTGGAGCCTGAGCAGCCTGTCCTGGTTTTGGGTGGCAAACCGAGGCCCAGGAAGATGGGCTGTCGGTGCCGCGTTGCTGCTGCCGCACCGGCGAGCACTGGCACAGCGCCCGTGGGAGCAGGTCGGCGCGCGGGCTCCACAACTTGCCTCTGATTGAAAGCAACAAGCGCTTGTGTCGGGACAGGATTTGGCCCTTAGGAAATCATGAAGCTGCAAATCCTCCTGGACCTTCCCCTGCCCTCGGGGCCATCCCGGCAGCTTGGGGGGCTTCTCTGGGGCCTGGAGACCCCAACACACCTGAAGGAGAGGTCGGCTCCTGGGGGCAGGAGCAACGTGGGCTGGGCGACGTGGTCACCAGTGCTCTGAGGGGCCGGGTGGCTCCTGGCTCGGGCTTGTTGTGTGGAGCCTGGGCAGCACCGGGCGAGCACCCAATTTCTGGTGAATATGCCCAGTTACCCAGACCCCCGAAATTCCCAGGCTTGTTTGAAAAGCCAGCTGCAATTTGGGGTCGTAATGTAAAGTCACTCCATAGAGTGTTTGTAGAGCGCTGCAACTCGGGGTTCGGAGACTTTGTGCTCCCCTCTCTGGACTTAACGAACAGTTTGTGTTTAACAGTAAAAACCTTTCTGAGTTATTCCAGCTGCAATCTGCAGATACCAAAGCAGGTGCCAAAGCTCACGCCGGAGGGACAGCGCCCGGAGGAGAGAGGGTGAAGTGGGTTGGGAAAAAGCCTTTCCATTTCCCAAAGACATCATGAGCAGAAAAAGAATACTTGACAAGGTGCTTCTAAAGAGGAAGAATAGCATAAAATGCTGGTTAAACTCCCATTGATCTTTCACTCAGCTTCCTATATACATGTGGGCTCGACTATTTGATATTTCCTTTCAGTGTCACAGGTAATAGCGGAGTGGAAACAATCGCTTCTAAATAACTGCCTATGATGCCTCTATTGCAGTGATTAGTGCGGGATAATTGGGCGCTGCGCGGCGCGGCAGCGGCGATGCCAGCGGCGATGCCGGCGGGAGGGGGGCCGTGGCCGGGCCCCGCGGCGGGCGCTGCTCCTGCTCCCCCTGGGAGCTGTTTTAAGCCAGGCCCAGCTGCGGGGCAGAGCCCTGCGTGGTGTTTGCCCCAGCTCGGTGGCCTCTCCTCAGGGGAGACAGGGCAAAACCCAGAGTTTTTCCTGCGTGGAAACTCGCACAGAGCAGAGCTCATGTTGTCATCCGTGGAGTGGCAAAGGGGGAGGCCGCGGGTCCGGTGGGTGCCGCAGTGGCGGATGGGCCCCGCGGTACCATTGGTACCATTGGTACCAGCGGTGCCAGGGCTGCAGGGAGCGCGTGCGGCTGCGGCCCCCCTGCCCCTCCCTGCTCGCCCCGGGCAGCGGTGGCCGCAGGGCAGGGGGTGCCCGGGCCCCGGGGCGGCTCCGCCCGGCGCGGGGTCCCGGAGCCCCGGTTCGGTCACAGCCGCCCCGGGCCCGCTCCGCTCCGGGGCCGCCAGGCGGCGCTGCGGGAGCCGCGGCGCGGGGAGGGAGCCGCGCCGGGCAGCGAACCGAACCGAACCGAACCGAACCGAGCCGAGCCGAGCCGAGCCGGGCCGGGCCGGGCCGGGCCGAACCGAGCCGGGTCGGGCCGAACGGGGCCAGGTCGGGCCGAACCGAGCCAGGCCGGTCCGGGCCGCGCGCGGCAGGTGCGCAGCCCCCCGCGCGGCCGACTCCGCAATCCCCGCTGCGAGTTGCGCAGTTGAAACGGGGGCGCCGCGGGGCGCGGGCCGGC